>LPNX010377287.1:273792-357882 GCA_001517045.1 Pseudotsuga menziesii
CCTTCACATGCTTCAAATCTAATCGGAGATCTAATCTCTAAACCTGCCATTTTAGCGGGATTTCAAGCAGTGATAAATGTTACAACTTCACACTACACCATGATTTATGCCAGTTTATCTACGTTTAACCATGCCTATTAGTGACAGCCACTTAACTTGGCAAAGCAGAGATACGGGGACTGATAGAATCATCATTTCGACCATTGATTGTTGACAGTGGTTCATAATTAATAGGTACAATGACGAAAATTGAAATGACCAACAATATTTAACACTGTCAACACGACGTTTCCATATGCATACAACTGTCGATTTTATCAAGGGGTGAAGGCCACGTTTTCATACCATCTCATTAATCCAAATGATAACCGTTTATCGATCTGACAAATGGCTTCTTATATGGCCAGCTAATCCAAATAATCATCATGTTACGTAGGGTGATAAAATCGCACTCCCAAATTAACAATGCTTTTGATAGAATAATTAGATTAATATCTAAGCCATATATTTATGCAATGTATGTACAAGACTAAGGTTTAAGCCCTTCAAACATTCTATCGACACATATCTAACGTTATATAGGATATTTGAATGAGAAACAAAGTAAAACTTCCCTATGTGAACAACACTTGCTCATATTTACAAAGTTTACATATGGTATTATTTTCGAAAGTTACTCTTAGTCTTAAGACCAATAATACCCCTCTTTAATACAAAATACGTTTTATTAAATTTTTACTTGGCATCAATCCTTAAAGTCACATAAATTTATCTTGATGAAATTAATTAATGAAAAATTTATGAAACTTATCTGACAGTTGTTTCAAGGCCAAGTTAATGAGCAAGTTTCTTTCAGCTCCAGAATCATTAAATTACCTTCCTTTGATTGAGAGTACCTTCAGAATCAATGATTCTGAAGGTGCTCTTTCATAAATTTGAATTGATAAATCACATGGAGAGCTGATCTCTCTTCATTTGGTCAAGAAATGAAGAGGTTGTTGCTGGCCGCCAACACCCTCCTATTTCTTAAGGGTTAAATTCCCTACAGTTTTGGGGTGCTAGGGTTATTAGGCTCTCCTAGAGAGGTCGGCCCTATTATGGTTTAGTCAAGTTGGGAATTAGTATAAATAGATAGCTGGCCTCTCTACTTATCACACATCTCATACACACTCAAGTGTAGCACATAGTTGAGGAAGGAGAAGACACTAGGGCTAGACAAAAAGAGGTTACTGCTATCAAGAGATCACCTTACTGTTTTGGGTTCTACTTTTTTTGTTGATTCTATCTCTAAGGAAGTTGCGGGGTTTTCACCATTTATGGTTTCCTCAAGGATAAACACTGTGTCTCTTGTGTTTGATTTTTGTGCTTGTTATTCTCTCAGTTAAATATCTTAATGTATTGCTATCTTAATGATAAAAATATAACATAAAAAACACTCATTTATTCAAATTTACTTTGATGGTAACTGGAAATCCCATCAGCATTGATTTCTTCATTGTAAAAATCTTTCTGTATGTAAAGTCTACATAACATAGTTGACGTTTTATTCATTACCTTTACGGAGAACTATGATGGATCACGTCTCCTAAAGGATATTTCCATGTCATTAATGACCAACTTTAGATGTATACCATAATTAGAATTACTGCAATTCTTATCCCAGTTCCACCAACAACAAGCTTAGCAGCTGCACACTCGATTTCTAAAAAGAATCAAATTCATGAATTCAAATGATGTAACTATTCTAGTTCATGAATCCAATTTACGTGTTCCATGTTAACATAGAATTCGTCCATTCCTGAATTCCCAACAACTGGAGGACTGTTAACCTGCTACATATTACTTTCATGAGAAAACATGACATCTTTAAACTCATTCATCTCCATGGATGCTCCTCTGTAAAACTCTTCTAATGAAAAATATTTTGAATATTCTGATGCAGAGAAGAGGATATTCTTATGGGGAGATGATAGTTTGTTCATTTCCACTAAACTCTAACCTAAAGTAATTGTATCTTCTACAAAAAGATTAGAATATGGTTGAGATTCCTAGTCCACTAAAGTTGACTTGGTGCCAATATATTTTTTACCTTCTGCTTTGAGAATATTAACATCTACCATTGCAAAGGAATTATGTTCTCAATGATTGTGAATGCTTGAATGGTTCACAAGTAGGTTGCACCACGACTTGGAATATTTTAGAGTTTCTTTAACAACACATAATTTGCAGCCTTCATATGATGAACTACCATTACTACAACAATAACCATTACACAAGTTGGATTCGTTTGGTATTACTTTCATAGTGTCTCATCAGTGTTGTTATTTTGATGGGGTTGTTTTCTGCACATGATTTGGTAAGTGAGAAAGAGATTTTGATCTTGTGTTGAGATTTTGTGCACTAGAATTGGCTTGAGATTCCTTCATTGACATCTACTTCTTACTAAGATTTGTTTCCCAAAAGTTATTGATTTTTTTGTCTGTTAGGGATTCACCCTACTATGAATGACCACCTATATGCATGCATATATATATAATTTAGGTCCCACTTCTAGCATCGATTTCTTACTATACCATTAATAAGTCAAAACTGCGGCATGGGAAATTAATGAATTCTTATTAGTGAATAAATGTTCAGTGATTCGCAGATAACGATTTCCAAGAAGCAGATGAAGGAGAATAATGAGATCATCCTCATCAGGTGAAATGTTTCTGCATATATATCAGGACAAATATAGTTTAGCCAACATAGTCTACAACTTTTTCTAGTTCGTTTAAGACTTTCAAAATGAAATCTCTAACCTTTTTAGTCTCTTAACACAAACATAAGAAATAAGTATTAGTTCTAAATAATTGAACAATTTACATCTATATTTTCACCAAATAGATTTTTTATTCTATTAGGATGAAAAGAAATACATTCTATTAAATACTAAATAGATTTATTATTCTATTTTCTTTTTTTCTTTTCAGTGGATTAATATGTTTATATAGTACGTGTTTCAAAATACACGTTGTTCTGTTTTTATTTTAATGGGCCAGAAATATTTATAGCTGACATTTACATGAGGATCATTACATAACGTTGCAACAACTCCCTCATAATCCAAAATCTTAAGTGAATAGAAGTAAATATTTATAGCGGACATTTACATGAGGAATGTTACATAACATTACAACATCTCCCTCATAATCGGAAATCATAAGTAAATAGAAGTAAATATTTATAGCTGACATTTACATGAGGAATGTTACCTAACGTTACAACATCTCCCTCATAATCGGAAATCATAAGTAAATAGAAGTAAATATTTATAGCTGACATTTGCATGAGGAATGTTACATAACATTAAAACATCTCCTTCATAATCAGAAATAATATTTATAGCTGGCATTTATATGAGGAACGTTACATAACGTTACAACATCTCCCTCATAATATTTATAGCTGACATTCACATGAGGAACACTACGTGACAAGAGCTCCCCCATACTAGGTTGTAGAGGGCCTCTCATCTATATCCATGTTAGGCTATATTCCTCTGCTCTTTCCAATATCAGGCTATATTCCTCATCTTTGTTGGAAGACCCTTCATCTTCCTGCGATCGAATTTCATGTTCACTTTCCTCAAACAGACTAGGATTTCGTCATTCTCTTTCGGTCTTTCTTCTTTTCCTTAATATGAATCTCCTTCCACTCCTTAGAAATCCAGATTCTAGTTCAGGTTTTGTACTTCCAGGGAACATCTCAACTTACCCTTTCCCATTTTCTTAATAAGTCATCTGCAACATAGCCTCCTTCCCAGGTATGTGACTCAGCAACTCAACTGCACAATACCCTTCTCATAGACGAGCATCTTTATCCATGTACTGATAGAGAGAAAATATATTCTTCGGGGTCCTTAGAAAAAAAATCTTTCAACCTCACTATATGAGGTTATAGTTTATACTAAAAAATCAGTAATATATCCTTGCAAGATATTGTTAACCCAAAAATCAATAGCTCTAGATATGGTGTTATTTATATTGGTTACCTCATGAACCAACTGATCACTCCATTCGACGACTTCTCTTCTCTGGAAATTTGTCTTTCTAGTTGCCAATATTGGAAACCACTCGTGCAGTATAATGGGAAACTCTGCAAATAAGATCTCATGGATATCAAAGTATATATACTCACCTACCCATTTTTTCGTGCTCAATCGTGACCTGCACTCTTGTCTTGCATGAATACTAGCATCTTAGAATCTAGCCGGTCCTCTATCTCTTTCTTTGTCAGGTTTCACAACATTTTCCTTGAATCAAATGATTAAGGGTCTTGGAAATGGAACCATTTGTTGGCCTCCTTATCCTTCATTTCTCGACCCGTGGTTCAACAAAAACACAATACCAAAAAGAAACCACAAGATATTGGCTCGACATAGAAAGCTCAATCAACAACACCTGCGCAGAAGGCACGGTCTCACCTGAGATATCTAATGGGTAACTTCTAGAACCATATTTCCATAGTTGGTGAGGGATTATAGTCCCTTGGTGCACAGCCAAGGAACTCGAAGAAGGAAATGGGACAATGGAGTCTATTAATATGTTACTGGGAACAACAGTATGACAGTCCACACACAACACGAACCTGTTCTTAATCTTAACAAGTGGCATAACTAGTGCGGCGCAACTGATTCCTTTCACTGACAGACACTGTGTGACTTATGCTTTAACTTAGGAAATTAACTATAAAATTATTTTAACATTCCAACAATGCTATAACAATCATTCATTCACTGATTAATAATATGGCGTTATACATTCAATAGTAACCCATCAATTTATAGTAAGAAAATACTTGACATTCACATAAAAATTCAACATCAATCAATCATTGAACATAGGAAATAATGTGGAAAACCATCTGGAAAAAACCACCAAGGTGGTCTTCATCTGGCATGATAAATGGATATAGCACATTATAGTCTGCGACCTGCAGACTGATCTTATGATATGTCTTTATGACTCAATCTTTTTTCTCTCATTCTCTCTGGTTTATTCTTTTATCTACTCCTACTAATTCTTATACAACATGGATCAACTCTTATACCTACTATATCTACACTCAGCTGTATATTCCTTCTACCTCTAGCATTCTACAAACTTAGCTGCAAGATCCATGGCTCAACAACCTTCTACGGCTACCACACTCTTCTCTAAGACGTTCTTCCCTTCTAACCATAAATTCCTTAACAAAACTTAGTGACTTGGTGAATTAACAACCAATCCCCCACCAACAATGACGAATGACCAAAAACCAACAACCAACAAAAACGACGACCCTTATACAGAATGAGTTCTTCCTATTTATAACTTCTACAGGACCATGCAGGGTTCACTACATACTGCTCCTCTGTTACAGGTCATATTCAGCCATAAAAAATGGTTACAACATGTCTTGGACTCACACAAGGTACTATCGGCCTGAATTACAAATACTCCTTCATATGTGTGTTGTCGACAAGCTTACACTGACTTTAACAACCATGATCTTTTTGACTTGTAACTTTCTGGCCATTACCCACCAGCAGTTTTGCGATCTCTCCTTTCCTCCATTGTGCACATGTCCTATCCTTCTGTGCTGGTTCCTTTGCTTCCTTTGTGACGTAATTTCCTCCTTGTCATGTGCACAACTTTCCTTCCTTGCTTGCGCACAAAATTATTCTTTGTGCACCTTTCCTCGCCTAACAGTATCCCTTATTATACGTAAATTAGTTTTGTCCTCATGGACTGGACCAATGCTTTCATCATATGGGGTCAATCTTATCTCTTGATGGGGTGTAATATATCACAAGCTAGTGGTACTGTATTCAGAAATGGTTTTTCCCAAGGAATTATTGCAAAACGGAGTGTTTGGACCAAATTATGATGCCACATGGTCATCTGAAAGTTGGAAAAATACCCACTCTCACGCACTAGAATGTCCTTCTATAGGGAACTGAAAGGTTCGATCATGTGAAGAAGGAAATTCCATCAGTACCAAGTTAGAGATAAACAAATTATCAAAGGAAGAATAATCTTCTACTGATTCAATGGTTAGAATTCCTTATACAAAAGGATCAGTTGTGACAGGTTAGTCCATAGTTACCACTTTACTTTTGGTAGGAGGAAATTCAGGTGGTAAACACTACACCCTGTGTGATATCCTCACAGGTGGTTCAGCTAGAATGTTGGCTAAAAAAATTTACTCTAAATGTCTTCTAGTAAAAAATATCACACACAAAAATTCCTACGCAAGCTAAGGCCACAAGCAAACTTTAGTGATAAGAGGGGTTGAACAATTCATATCCTCACTAGGAGTGTCAAGTTGTCACAAATGGCGCTATATTGTAGGGTCCAATAGTAAAATGTGACAAGGAGGATCGGGACTGTACCCCTTCTTGAATACATGGCTACCCAGATGGCATGTGAGTAGTATCTCCTTGAGTGATTTTCTCGATGTATTTCTTCAACAGGATGGAAAAAGGATGTTCTTAGTTGGTATAGGTTCCTATAAGGGGATCTTGATATACACAAGGTACATGGTATCTCAAATCTATTTTACGGTTGTCTAATGCACAACCATTCAAAAGGGGCCTTCCAATATACTATCAAGTATGTGAAGAAATTTTTGATATACCTTGAGGGTACGTGAAAATCCGTTCTATTTATGAATTGGTACATGGAAGAACCAAACAATCCCTTTGATGCAATGCATCAAAATAATGAAAGTTCATATGTTTATAGACGCTGGAACATGTCTTCTAACCTATCACTCAATTTACTAATAATTTTAACCTAAGAAACCATTTAATTTTATCTTAATGGTTAGTGAATGTTTGTGGAATCTGAAATAATTCCAAGATTAAATGTTCTAAATTCAATGCGATTTTATTTTCGATGAATCCTATATAGAGAAAAGGAGAGATATTTTCCTTTCAAGCAATGAATGAAAATGTTGTTAGCACTAAAAATTGTTCACCTAGATCTCTATGGTCTAAACCATAATCATACATCATATTCCCACCATTATCTACTCTATTTTGACTTCACAATTGTATTTCCACTAAATATGGTAAAAAACATCATTATTCATTTCCCATAAATGAAGGGAAGATGAGCATTTATTGTGATTTATCCCCACTCTCCTCAAAAAAGGGTAAAAGAACATAAAAATGAGAATGGTTCAAAAAACCATAGATAAATACCATGGACAATAAAATACCACAGGCCATTACCATGGGTCAAAAACCATAGGACCATCCTACAATACATTGTGAAGGACTCCCCCAAAACACTTTTTTCCATTTGCTTGTAACACTATGCACTTCTCTTCCATTATTCCCATATTTTTCCATGTTATTCTCCACGGTGTACATTGAGTTCACTCCATACCCATTTGGATCCATTCCTCCACTTGATAACTATTCATGGAAGAGACTGGAGACCCAAACTGTGGAGCCCTGGAACCATTTTTGAGGGCATCTACAGTGGCCCCCTCTACAAAAAAAGGTATGTTTTTCTATTATGTTGCATTAGTTAGCTAAATATATCAAAAAATACAAAACTATTATTGTTGTTGTTATTTCATTTTTTATTGTTATTGTTGAACTTTACTCGATGACATGCATTGTCTAGGGTTGGTTATTTTGCATGTAGCAGGGGAAAAATCTCCACTACAATTTTGGCATCTCCACTTGGTCGATCCATACGGATATTTGTTTTTGTAGGTTTTGTTATTGGTTTTTCTCCTTTTCTTCCTTTATCCATCATAGATCCGACCCCCTTGCAACATATATGAACCAATATTGCTTCAATGCCTACCCCACATCCCTAGTTGGCATCCTGTTGTGCCCCTGCTCAACAGCCTTGTAAAAATCATTATTTCATCAAGCAAAATTCCATTTTGTTTGATGAAATGGTTAAATTTACAAGGACAAATTTAATGAACTTTTAGCTACTGATATGGTGGTTTCTATTGAGCTACTGATTTGTTGAAATTCAATTTTAACAATGACCTTTGCAAACTCTATTGGATTAATGAGACCATTATGTTAAAGTTATTGTGTTGAAGGTTTTTAAAGCATCACTCTTAATGATTTCTGCTCATACTTTGTAACCCTAGTCATGTATATTATACCAAAAATATTAGGGGTTCATTGTATTGATTTCGTTACCACGATGATTTGCAAGGTCTTATTAATTATGGTTTTCATATGATTGTTCAAGCAATAGTTGTCAAAGGTTTAATGTTTATAAATTCGACGGAGCCTAGACTTATGTCTCATGCTCCTTATCCTAAGTTTGTGAGCTATTGTTGATCTTGATTGAATTCCATATGGTCGTTGTTCAAAGGTTCAAGTGCAAATTTTGTGGTTATATTATAACTTCCGCCACCTTTACAAGATATGCCGAATCTATGATATGAATGCATATATTGTGGCTATCACCGGATTGATTTTTGGCGCAGCCTGTATCTTATCTCACATATCGCGAAGTCAGTGTGCTATTATGACACTGATACTTGAGCTGTTCGTCATGTTTAAGCCCTAGGTTTTCTACCGTTATTTGCGTTTTCTATTTCGAAGCCCGGTGTTTCCACGCATGCTGATAAATGAAGAGGTGTCAGAAAAATGAAGGAATAACAGGGATTTTCTCCACAGGATCATGCTGGTTTTTAATGTTCAGCAATAAAATATATTTCTGTTTAAAAGAATGATAGAAGGAGATGATTTTATTTTCTTAATTCTATTCTTTCATTTATGTTTACAAGTCTTTTCTCTTTTTATGTGAGCGATTGGATTTATGCATGTTCATAAAATGAGGAGCAAATGGTTACGTTATCTCTTGAAGATCAGGTTTGCTGCGATGAATAATCCAGATAGAAGGTGGTTGTCGAGATTCAAGGCGATTAGATTCACTCCAGAAAAGGAACAAACTGCCGGGATTGTTACCAGTTGCAGAAATCGCGTAGCTAACTGACAGGCGATTTTCCGAGATTTATTGTGAGCAAATGGAGGCGAATCTTAAAAATCTGGCACATGGGTTTTCTTCATATCGGACCCATTTAGTTATACTCGGGAGGATTTTTCCAGAAAATGATTGATTCTAGGCGATTTCGAGGATCCTTTGAGCACCATTTTGGCAGTTGCGGCCGGCAACGAAATGTTTGTTTCCAGGAATTCGCCTGTTGCAGAGCTGAATCTGTTTTGTTTTCTTCTGATCCTGGTTTATTTAAACTCAGAAGAATTTCATTGTTAGGAATGAGGTTGGGGGGCTGCCAAAGCACAAAAGATTTATCTTTTGAAAGCTCTGAAAACTCTGCTGCCAGTGATTGATGGTCGATACTCTGGGGAAGTGAAAACAAAACTGCTGGTCTCTTTTACCTGCGTTTCTAGACAGTGATCTGTCAGTAGCTGTAGCGTTTTGGACTGGTGATGTTGTACACACAGTTACAGTTTTAAAACTTTAATTGTGGTTTATAGTATCTTTCAGTTTTGCTATTTCACTCTTCTATATTATAATGTTTGTTATGATTTCTCTGATGAATTGTGAAAATGTTATTTGTATGGTATTGGTTGTTCCTGTTGTTGACTGTGTTAGTATATCATGTATTGTAGTTAATAATTGATATTATTATTACATTATGTGTAACGATACTTGTATGAATTTGTATATTTAAATGTTTTTAAATATTACAAATGATCACAGGCAGTATTCTTATTGATATCAGTCAGTGATAGGTTAAATTAATTATTGCTCCTGATCAGGATAGGTATTAGATTAGAATTATAATTGATTTATTTTCTGCTTTTGTATCATCTGAATTATCTTGTTAAGTCAGATCCTTTTTATTAATTACATTCAGATCATCCTTTGTAATTATTGTATACTTGTATATAATTATAACATGATTTTGTATGATATAATTTTAGTCTAGACTCACGTTCTATTCATGTATTTAGGATTAGTTGTATTATTTCAATAGTTTCTAATTCTTGTAATATAACTTGGAGAAATCATTTGTAATTATAATCGTGTGACTAGCACTGACTATCAGTAGCATTAATAGAAAACCATTAGTCTTTTAGGATCCCAGGCTAACAGAGCCTTAAAATCTGTCGGGAGCGACTATTCCAAACAGCTTGGAGCCTGCTCTAAGGGTCCCGGACTGGGTCGTTTCCCCCATTGCGGGTTTATCCAAATACGCCCGTCAACACATCCATTTTTATAAAAAATTCCAGTTCCATGCAAGTCACACTTATTTGGCCGAAAGTTGCGACCTAGTCGCAACTTTTTTCCCGATAAGTGAAATCCAGCTTGTGATATTTGCATGATATTTACTATTCTTTACTGTTATTTATCTGCATTTTATTTTATTGCATCTTGGTAGTGAGATCATTGCATCTTCGTTGTAGGATAGATAGGGTTTGCGCGCGCCATTTACATGCATCTCACACCCTAAAGATAAAAATGCTTGGTTCATGACCCCAAGCCAACCTTAAAAATAACTTATTAAAACCAACGTTGTAACCTCATTTAAGGACACAAAAATATTATAGCTAAGTTAGGACATTGGGGATAGGCATCCAAACAAAACCCATTTTCCACTTACATCTTGAGATATAGTTGTTGTCAATTAGGGGACCAAAATCCTCTTATACTTGTTGACACGATCATGACTAGTATGGACTCTGTTGGGAGGCCCCCTACTCTGCAGGAGTAAACTACAAAGAAGGTGCTCTAGAAGTCAGGGTGTAATACTACACTCCATATTACACCAAAGGCTAACCCTTCACAATCCTCCTCGTATCACCCAGGCATGGGTCAGGGGCCAAAGGGCTTAAGCATGAGTAAAAGGTGAAATGAGAAAGTGTGCATACTATGGTAATGGATTTCATTCTGAGAGATATTTCATGAATAAACAAATTTATGTGTCAACTCAACTACTGGGAAAACAAAACATTCCACTTCCTAAAGGCGCAAAGAAGAAGGAAGGAGGATCAAGTTTCGAAAACAAGGAGAGTTTTCATGCCCTGGTTGCAAGCACTATAAGATCTCCTTCCTTTATCTTTGATTCTGGATATTCTAGGAACATGGTTTTGACAAGGGATTCCTTTTCCTCCCTATATTATTTTAATGGCCCAAATATTTTGTTGGGAGATAACTCTAAAATTTAAAGTAAGGGAAATGGTAGAATAGATCTTGACCATGGTTCTTTCAATAATGTTTTGTATGTATCAGGTCTTGTTGCTAATCTCTTGTCAGTCTATTAGATGACCCACACCGGGTATAATAAGAAGGTTATTTTTAATCCCAATGATGTTGAAATATATTATATTGAGAATAGTAGAGTCATCGCTAAAGGTTTTGTGGGTCACAGTTCGAAAGTGTACAAGTTCTCACGCTTCATTCCCTCCTGAAACCCCTCTTCTCTCATCACTCATGCTAATGAATCTAGTAATATTTGGAATGATAGGTTTGACTGCATAAATTACAAATACCTTTCATATTTGTGTGACAAATATATGGTCATAGGTCTACCAAGATCAATTTTTCTAAAGGAGTATGTTAGGGTTGCATTGTAGGAAAACACCCAAAGCATAAGTATGTGAGAGTCAATCATGAGTGAACCTTTGCACCCGTTGAGATAATCCATAGTGAAATTTTTGTTCCCTTTCCCCATATGTCCATTATTCAATCCAATTATTTCCTAACCTTAATAGATAACTTTTCCATATACTGTTGGTTTTACTTCCTCAAACAAAAGTCTGAATTTGTTTACCTCTTCAAGGTTTTCAAAGCCTTGGTTGAGAACAAGTTTGGAAGGAAACTCAAGATCCTCATATATGATAATGGTGTTTAGTATATGAAGTCTTAGTTCATTTATTAATGTAAATATTAATGTATTCATATGAATACCTCTATTCCCTACACACCTCAACAGAATGTTGTTGTTGAGAGGAAGAATAGATCTTTGAAATAGATGGCTACTTTCATGATGGATTATAAGACTTTGACACCAAATTTTTGGGTTGAACCTATAAAATATGCATCCTACATCCATAATATTGTTCCTCACAAGCATCTTTATGTAATCACTCCTTCCCATGCTTGGAGTGGACATGAGCCTAATGTGTCTCATTTCAGAATTTTTGTCTCTAAGGCATGGGCTAGAATTCGAATAGACAAGAGGAAGGATTTGGAACTCCAAAGTAAAGAGTTCCTATTTGTTGATTATTTTTAGTATTCCAAATTTTATACTCTGATCAACATGAGTACTCAAAGATCCTTTATTGAAAGGAGTGTTTCATTTTTTAGAAGAGCCTATGTCGGCGGAAGAAATTGGAGAGTCTTCTTCACCACAACCACCTTTGAATGTAAGTGAAGAGACTAATGATTTTTATTATTCCAATATTTATTATATTTATGATTTAATTTCATATCCTATCAATACCAAAATTCCAAATTGGGAAGCAATTATCGTTCATGCAACTGGGGAACTAGATGGGAATCCTAGTGACCCTAGAAGAACTAGATCTCAATTTGAGAGTGCCCTTTCTGTCAAGGACCCATTATTTGTTTAGAAGTGTTTTATAATGGTTGAATAATATCCACAAACTTATGAATAAGCATCATAATATCAAATATGGAGAACAACCATGAAGGAGGAATATGATTCGCTCCATAAGAATGAGACATGGGAACTAATCAATGTCCCACTAGGGAGAAAGCTTGTCAAGTGCAAATGGGTATTCAAAAGAATGTTTTTTTATGATGGATATCCTATAAAATATAATGCAAGATTAGTTTCCAAGGGCTTCTCCCAATTCCAAGGAATTTACTACAATGAGACCTTTTCACTAGTGGAAAAGATGGACTCCATAAGACTAGTTTTGGCCACTGCAGCCTCCAAGCAATGGGAGGTACATCACATGGAAGTGAAAATTTATTTCCTAAATGCATATATTAAAGAATAAATATATATGCAACACCAATAAGGTTTTTTTTCTAATCCATGTCTTGTGTGCAGGTTGAAGAAATCACTGTATGGGATAAAACAAGCTCCCAGAGCTTGGTATGCCAAGATTTATGGAATTTTACTATCATTGAACTATAGTAGATGCAAGTATCATCCAAATGTATATTTGAATATGATTAATGGTTTAATAATCATTATTTTTTTGTATGTTTATAACCTTCTAATCACAAGAATTTGGAAGAAATCAATTGCTTCTTTGAGGGGTGCAATGAGCCTTTCTTTCTCCATGACCGATTTGGGACTGTTAATCCAATTTTGGGGGCTTGAAATTTATGAATCAGATTTTGGAATCAAGGTGCATCATTCCAAGTATGCTTCATGCCCACTAAAATTTTTTGACATGAATTATTTCAAGCTAAACAATACTCCTTTCCTTTTAGGAGTTAAGGTTGAAGAAGCGAAGTCCACTCAATTGGTAAACAACACAATGTATAGGAAACTAGTTGGTTGTCTTATTTATTTGACACATACTTGGACTGATATATCTTATACTACGAGTGTGGAGTCCAGAAACATGGACCAGAATCATAACATCCATTGGATTTTAGAAAAAAAGAATCCTAAACTTTGTACAACGAACAAGAAAACATGGTATTCACTATGCTGCAAAATCTGACCTAGAGTTAGTTGGTTTTACTGATTATGATTGGGAAGGAGATAAAACTGATGGGAAATTTTTTTTTGGATATGTGTTTATTATTTCATATGGGGAAATTATATGGTCAAGTAAAAAAAAAATTCCTATTGCACTTTCATCTACAGAGGAAGAATACAGAAGAGATGTCAATGCAACTACTCAATGTGTGTGGTTGCAGGGTATACTTGGAGAGTTTGGGATCAAATTTGAAAATTCTACACTCATGTATTATGACAACCAAAGTGCCATTAAAATATTAACTGATGTAGTATATTTTAATTGAACTAAACACATAGATATCCATATGCACTACATCAAACGACTTGTGCATGATGGGGTCATTGCTCTGCTTTATTGTCCATCATCTGAGCAAGTTGAAGACATGTTCACCAAGGTGTTTTCTAAGAATAATTTCATCAATATCAAATCACTATAGAGGATATATGACAATGTGGTGAAGACTTATTGAAGATAATATTTCATACAATTTTGTTCATGTCCAGGTTTAAGGGAGGATTTTCCCCTTTGTGGTTTTTTACTATTTCCATGTTTTGTATGGACAAGAAGTATGTACAAAGTGACTAATCCTTGTTTATAGGCCCTATATATATGATATATTTTTTATATTTTACATCATTCAGGTTAAAAATGGTTTTTAAGAATAATAAAAAACCATTCCCATCCTTAGGATATAAAATTTAATCATTTTGGTTAATTTCCTAGGTCCTACACTAGCTAGTTGGCATCCACTTGTATTCTTGTGGTCAAACATACCTAAACTACCTACATGAGTTACTTTGAAATATTTTGGATCAGATTCTGGAAACTCATTAGAATTCCCATTTTATTCAGTGTACGTTCCTTCCTTATCCATAGTTTCCTACTTTTCCAACAGCTTTTAAGGAAAAAGGTTAAAGCTAGTTTTAAGGCAACTTCCTATTTTTGACACAACCATCACCCTCCTTATTTTTCTCTCCTAAAATCATGATTTAGTTTAATTTCCTTCACATATCACATTTAACAAATCATTCATCCTATTCGTGACCTTATTGACAGATTAGGAAAGTGTTTTATGCACCTATGGGGGATTTTGACTAATTTAGCAACCCTACTTTTGTGTTGATTTGAATGGAATATTTATGCATTCAAATATATGATGTAATTATATATTTGGAACACCTATTTTTTCATAATTTTGGATGATGTAAACTTAATCAATATACATTTTTTTTATGCACCATATACAGTCTCCATTTTGAGTGAATCTATGCATGTTTTTCAAGCAATTTTGTGCGTTCAATTGATCTAAGCTTGGTCTTAATTTCCAAAGTATATTATGAAATTTATTGATGATTTTTTTCAATTTATGTGGGTTTATTGGAAGAATTTTTAGAATTGGAACTTGGTAGAAATGACCAAATGCTTACTTTAAGCCAAGGACATTGCCATGAGTTTATGGATAAAAGCAGTCTACTTCTCAAATTATCTTCTAAATATTGATCCCACCAGAGAAATCATTGACACGACTGCCATAGAGAAATGGAATGGTTGTAAATCCTCTATCGGACACCTTACAAACTTTGGATGTGCTTGTTGGGAGAATATCAGTGATAATTGTAGAAAGAAATTGGATGCAAAGAGTCATGCCATGCGTCATGATGGGTTACTCTAATGAGTCAAAATCCTACAAACTATTTGATTTTGTCAAACAACATATTATATTGATTCAAAGTTTATTCTTTGATGAGGTAAATTCAAGTAATAACATATCAAAATCCTCTCCTGGTCCTTTGAACAATTATCATTTTGATATTTTCGAAGAGTTGGGATCGACTGTATCCATTTCTAGAGTATCATAAAGACAAACAAGTTTTTCTAAATCGACTGGTAGTTGATGTACTATCACTGTTGATGTTAAAATCAAAACTTCCTCAACTAGTGATCATTGACCTCAGTCAATGATGACTTTCTTACCTCGATGGGATGTTAAAAAAATTGAAGTTGTTCGCATGGATGTTGGAAATCTGAGTATTGGTCGACAGAATTGCAGTAAAAAACAATGTGGTAACATTGCTTAGATGGAATGTGTACTTGAAACCTATGATATTGTTACATACACTTATGCTCATGGTTTTCCATAATGGGAGAATGCCATAATTTCTGAAATCGATTCCTTCAATAAGAATCATATGTGGGAACTTGTTCCTCGACTGCAACGAAAGAATTTCATGAAGTGTTGATGGGTATATAAGACCAATTTTACCTATGGAGGTGTTGTTGAATGCCATGAGGATCATTTGGTCTTCAAGGGATTCTATCAGCAAGAAGGGATCAACTATACCAAAGCCTTTGCTCCTATCACAAAGATGAATTATGTTCGACTAATACTTTATATTGTTACTCATTTTGGTTGGGATAATCACCAAACAGATGTCAAAAGTTCCTTTCTTCATGGAGATCTAACTGAATAAATATATATGGAGAAACCTCCTATTTTCTGACAGACTATGGTCTTTTCTACCAGTCAACTTAAGAAGTTTTTTGATGGTTTGAAACAAGCACCTCATGCTTGGTATCATAATATTTATCGGTTCTTTTCCAATCTTGGTTTCAAAAATTGTGAATCTCATCACAAAATATATGTATTACATGTTCATGGTGATACCCTAATTGTTGCATTTTATGTTGATGATCTAGGCATAACTCTAAATAATGTCAATCATATTTTGGGTTTGAAGAAACAACATGCTAATACATTGAAATGACCGACCTTGGTCTTTTGCATTTCTTTCTTGGAATTCAAGTTTTACAAATGGATGATGGCACCTTTCTTTCACAACTTAAATATGCCTTGGATATCCTAAAATTATTCAATCTAGATGACTGGAAGTCATGTTCTACACCTTGTTAGTCACGAGTGAAGTTGTTGAAAGATTGTGACTCTTGACAAGTTGACAATTCTCTTTATCAACATTTTCTTGGTATCCTTATTTATTTGATGCATAGTGAACCAAAAATCTCTTTTGTTTTTAGTGTGGTTTTTAGATTCATGAAGGATCCTAGAGAAAGTCACTAGAAATCCGCAAAGAGAATTGTTCACTATATTACAGGTACTTATCAATATGTTATCAAGTATTGTCGCAGTACAAAATCATTCATTAGATACACTGATTTTGACTATGGTGGTGACATTGGTGATCAAAAATAAACTTCTATCTAGTTGGTTTGTTTATGCTCTCAACCTCTAGTCTAGTCATGTAAGAAACATAAGGTAGTCTCTCTTTTGACTACAGGAGCTGAGTATCATGGTATTGTCAATATAGGAAGATAGGTAGTTTGGATTTGATAGCTTCATGAAGAGATTGGATTTCTTATTTAAACCTCTAATATTATTTATTGTAATAATGAGCGACTTATTCAAGTTGTTGATAATCATATTGCTCATAGAAATATGAAGCATGTTGAGATTCATGTTCATTATTTGATACAATTGTTGTAGTAGAACGGTATCTCTCTTCTTTATTGGAGGAAAAATGATCAATTCATTGATATCTTTACAAGTCCTTTACCATAAGCTAATTTTGTGAAACTTCAGTCTATGCTTGGGATTCGGGAAAATGGAATTACTAGGGGGTGTTAAGAACACATAATTTCATATCCTGAATCTCTAGATTTTTTTATTGATGGGGAGTTGTTGGAACCTACAATATTTATGGTTCATCACACCTCTATATATTATGGAGATAGTCAATCAATGGACGACAGGCCACTATTGGGGCAGTAGACTAGAGTTAGTAGAACGACTGAACAATCGCTTGGGAATACGACTAAATGTTTGTCCCTGCCATGGTTGGAATGACCATGGTTGGTACAACTTCTATAGTCAACTAACTCTTTGGGAGGTTGCATATTCTACATAAATATTTTCGACCAAAGACCCTACTTGTAGAACAAATCTTCTCGAATTTCAAGAAGTTGGTTAGATATGGAAAATATAAATAGGCGACCCTATGGGCTATCTAACATATAGCTTTGAGATTTTATATCATTGTCATCATGCATTGTGATGTTCTGATCATAACATGTTGTGGTTAAATGATGTCTCTAGACACGACCCCTTTTTTTCTTGGAATCTTATTCTCGTCTCTTCTTTCCTTTTGATTTGTTCTTATAGTTCAAGTTGAGAAGTTTCCCAACATGATTTGTATTCTTTAAACATGGTTTTTATACCTTTAAATCATAACTCTAATTCTAGCATGCTTGAAAATATTTCTTCTATATGAATTCCATTATAAGGACTTACAACTAATGCATTTTCGATTGAATTGAATTTTATACCTTCCATACGAGTTAATGTAAGAAATTGGAGGGTGTTCTATGATGATGAACATATTATTAATTTTTTGACACTCAAATATATCTTAAGTGAAAACATTTTAAAAATTACACCATCAAGAATATTTGAAGACTCATATTGAACCTCTTGAATATAAAAACGAAAAGGATAGAAGGAACCCTTGAAATATTATTCCCAAAACCATGATTAGGTTAGAAAAGTTTTATGACCTGAGAGACAAATTTTAAAAAGTGAAAAACTATAAAACCTACTATTCATCAATGCAATATTAATTCGGAAAACCTCAAGACTTAAATAACCTGCAAATATCAACCTTAGGACTAGATTTTTTCCTTCTTAAAATAATGCCTTCTTTCAATTATTTGAATAATATAAGGATGTTTGTGCATGGACCTATGATGACATGAATAATTTTGATTCTAAGATCATGTACCATGTTGTCCCTTTCAAGCCCTAGGTTAAACTAATCTAGCATAAGCTATGAAAATGTATCCACTTTTGAACCACTTGTAAAGACGGAATTGAACAATATGATTGTAGTGAAGATTATTTTTGAGTATTTCATACCTAGTGGGTGTCCAACCTGTCCCCTGTCGAAAACAAAAATGAATATATCAGGTCACTTGCTGATTTTTGAAACCTTAATAATGGATATCTCCAAAAAATAATTACCTAATACCCTATATAGAAAAAATATTGTAGTGCGAGTCACATTGAGAGATGTTCTCTTTACTATATGGCTTCTCATCTTACAATCAATTATTGACATCCCTGGAAGATCAATTAGTTTTTTTTAGCACAAAGTGAGGAACATACCCGTACCAAAAATTAGTTTCGAGTTAACAAATGCTAGCGGTACCTTTAAGAGTGAAATAAATATTTATTTCTAGTGATTGATTATTAAATCAATGTTTATCTACTTAAACAATGTGACTATTTTCTCAAAGTGGAATGATAATTTCACTACTCTAAGACATATTTTTCTTATCGTTGTTGGAAATACAAGATTTCATTAAACCCGAAAAATTCCAATTTTCTGATTGAAGAAGAAAAGTTATTGGGGTTCATTGTGTCTAAATAAGGAATGAGGATTAAATTTGAAAATATAGAATCAATCACTATATTTGTTTTACACACAATAAGAATATTATGCAATCCTTTTTAGGAAGATTAAATTTGTTCGCAGGTTTATGCCACGGTTCTCAGAAATAGTCATACCCCTACATGACATGGTAAAGAAGAATGTTAAATTCATGTTCGGTAAAAGTGAGAATTAACCCTTCATACAAATCACGAAATATATTGTAGGATCCTCTACCATAATGACAACAAACTTTTCCAAGGACTTCATTCTATACACATTTGGCTGAGAGAATTAAAAAGTAGTTTTCCTCACTCAAAAGAATCAAAAATAAAATCAAGTACCTATCGCATTCATGATTTTCGGATTGTAGGGAGATGAATTGAAATTCCAATGTCGATAAATTGGCATGTGTAAAATCTTCTACTAAGGTCATGCTTGTCTTTTCCTATAATGAGAAATCTACTAGTTGAGAAGGATTTGAGGGAGATGATATCTCATTGGATGACTACTCTTCAAGAGTACACTTGAAAAATTGTTGTAGGAAAAGGGATATACAAGATAGAAACCCAGGCACACTACTTGAGCATAAACAATGAAGGATGGGAGGAGGAGGCACCTATGCTAAAAATAAAAGTTTTTTAAGTTCTCAACTCTACAAACTCATAGTAGTGTAAGATGTGGTGCCATTGGATGTTTGTTAAATAATATTTGGGAGTCCATATTTGTACTTGTGAGAATCCATTTCGAAAAGAAGAGAAAGACAGTATGGGTTTGTTGAGGATGGGAAATCATATAATATATATGCACACTTTAATAGAACTAAAATTCCCATGATTAGTGCTCACCAATGTTAAATAATCATAAAAAATATAAATAAATTTATCTTTATATTGTTGAGAGAAGGGAAACAATAAGGATAAAGAAATGAGGTTGAGTTGAGGGAATCATTAGTGGCATGTAGTGGCAAGAAGAAAACCAGTGCAACCACTAATTGAATCCTAAAGGGAAGTGTTCTAAGAACCTCATTGAATGTCATCTGAAAAAGAGATTGAACATGAGATTCAATTGTTTCCCAAACCATGATTTCCTAACATTAAGATTAAGAGGTAGCATATTATTGAAGAAAATGAAGTGAAAAACCAATTGCAATAGTTGTTGGAGTGAGGAGTAATAAAACCTTTAACAATTACTTCCTTTTCACCCATATTAATTGTGAAAATATGATTCAGGGCAATATCTAGGAGCTAAGGGAATCTTCACAATTCAAGATTATTCGTAAACTATGTAGAAAATAGTGAAAAGAGAACAAATTAACACACATAGATGGTTCCAATAAATGAAGTTTATATTAGTGTACAACTTGTAAATATTGTGGTACATATTTACAATACATTGGGAGAAAAATATTAGCCTTAGGGGGGAAATTGTTGACATACATGTGGCAGGCTTAGATTGGGCCTCAAAGCACCCTTAGGTTGACCAATGAGATCCCAAACCACCTCAAATGGTCAGGAATAGCCATGTGAAAATGGTGAAGCATTCTAGGACATAAATCAAGGTAGTATAAGCGTGCTAAAGTGCATGGGTGAGTGGGAGTGGCTCTCGGCAACATTTAATGGCCCAAAAGGGCAAAGAACTACCTAAATACATGCATAGGTGACTCTGGTCAAACTTGTTTCCTGTTTTAACAAGTAGGAGTGACCGAAGGACTTAAATTTCATTAATGAGAGTGCTAATACTCTTAGTTGACCAAAAATAGGGTGCTTAGGTGCATTAATAAGTCCAAATCCCCCCATATACCTTGCTAGAGCAATCTAGCCAAGGTTTGGACCATATGAAATAAGTACAAGACAAATGAAAATGTGAACTAGGTGTATGTGACCATGGTACAAGGTGGTATGATGCTCTAACACCACCATTAAGCCTCAATTAATGAAACCACAACATAAATTGAGGCCTTTGAAACTAAGGATAAAGTAACCTCTTACAAGAATTTATTTGTCAGTGTAAAAACGATGAAAGAGGCAAAAAATGATGGGGAAAATCCTCCCTCAAGAATGGATAGGACACAGAGATGATAAAAATTTCTTTAAAAAGTCTTCTTCTTCACTTGAATGAACTGAATGAACAACTTCTTGGTGATAGACTTGGTGAAGATGTTGTGGATGCCAAGATCATGCATCAATGCATCAATGTGTTGTAGACAAAGAACATGTGGAGAGGGCCCTTGAAGGTCATCATTTGTTGATAGAGGAGCATCATAAGAATTATTTTTTCTACAAGCATACTCTAGTATGGAAACATAATCAATAATGGAAATGATATCTCCACAAAATCCTTCCCAAATAACATTAAAAGACTCAACAAAATCGGTTTCTTGTGTTGTTGCTATATCATGAATTAAACCATGAATCTTCTTCCCAATTTGATCAAGCACCTTCATAACTCTGTAAAAAAACTCATGAAAATATAAAATATTATAATAGAATTCGTATACAATAGAAAATATGAGAGGTATAGTGTCTCCATGAGCGAATGGGTCCATAGTGGGGAAAGAGTGGGCAACTAGATCACACTGACAGTTGAGTGAACTTGGATGGTTTGGAGATTTCAAAATTTGAAACATACGTGGTGATATCAATTATAGACATGTGGAACATGAGTCCCATTAATTCCAATGACATGGTTTTCCAACTAATGAATGATATGCAAGACATAAAAACAACATACACAAGTAACATACTATTGGAAATAATGCAATTTTGAGATTTTTCAACTAGCGAACTTGAGGGTTGTTGGGTCTTTTGGGAATCAAATGGTTGTGGAAATTATTTTATGAATATCATAAACTACATATCATCCTATATATCACATTTAGAATCAGAATACGAAGGATTTGAATGGAGTAGGAAAGATCTTTCAGAAGACATGTCGAAAACTAATGAAAAATGACTAGTTTTTTAAGGAAACATTGGTGAACTGTTTGGGGTTTCTTCCAAGGAAGGGATTGAGATTTCAGAATATTATATATTAGACTATAAATAAAACAACAAATATGTCTAAAACAGATATATGAGAAACATGTTTCTCCCTATCACCCAAAGCATACAAGCACTTACCATCTTCTTGCTCCAAAAATAGCTTGTGCTCCCCTATTCTTGCAAACTTTGGAACAACAATATTATTGTATTCAAGGAGCTTGGTCATGATTTCAATATTTATTATAAAGCAATATTTTTCATGATGTTGACCTCTGCAATAATCACATTTGGGATTCACTCTCTTACTCTTCATTCTCTTGGACAAATCGAATCTTCATCATTTGAACTTGAGCTTTCTGTATCTGAATGATTCTTCTCCACTTTTTGCTGCTTCAAATCCTTGGATTTGTTCTTTCCTTTGGATTGATTCAACACACTTGCAGCAAGGTCTTGATCCTTGGTGGATTTAATGTTACCCATTTGCACTAACTTATCTTGTTCTTGAATCAAAGACTCCATGAAGTCTTATAGTGGAGGAATTCTCCGATTTCAAACTTTCAGCTTGCCTGAATGGAATGTTGAGAAAAACAAAAAATATTCAATCACTATATTCAAGATGATAGACAAGATCAATTGCTCATGTCTCTTCTCAATGCCACATTTTTTCAGTTGAAGCACCAACAATTTCAACTTTGTGAAGAAATATTGGATCATCTCAAAGTGAGTTGGGCTCAATGAGGTCAACTCATTTTCGAGTTGGTGGCCTCTCATCTCATCAATCTTCCCAAATAGTGACTCAAGATTTAGCCAAACTTCATTGGGTGTGCTAAGACTTTCTACATGGAAGAGAAGATCCCTCGAAATACTGAGGCAAAGCATTCTGAATTCCTTTGTCTAATCTGTTGAAGTACTTGGTTTTTTCCACATCAGAGTTGGGATCGGCCTCAACTACCATGATGACTATGTACAACCCTTTAGACCTCATCTGGATCACCATTTTTTCCTTCAATTTGAAATAGTTGAATGGGGTAATCAATACACGAGTCTACTCCATTTCTCCTTGCGCACTATGTGACAAAACACTCCATGTACCTGTAATGCAAACACTCAAATTTTTCTAGAAAATTCCCTAAACAACAACTCAAACACTCTGGTTTTCATTTCCATCTCCAAAGAGCTCTGATACCATGTGAAAATATTATTCACAACAAGATCTAGGAGGTTAGGGAATCTTCACAATTAAAGATTATTCACAAACTATGCAGAAAAAAGTGAGAAGAGAGCAAATTAACGCACATAGATGGTGCCAATAACTAAAGTTTCTATTAATGTACAACTTGTAAATATCTGTGGTACATATTTATAATACATTGGGAGAAAATCATTAGCCTTAGGAGGAAAGTTGGTGACATAAATGTGGCAAGCTTAGATTGGGCCTCAAAACCTTCCTAGGTTGACCAATGAGCTCCCAAACCACCTCAAACGGTCACGACTAGCCATGTCAACATGGGTGAATCATGCTAGGACATAAATGATGGTAGGATAGGAGTGCTAGAGTGCATGGGTGAGTGGGAGTGGCTCTAGGAAGCATTTAATGATCCAAAAAGGCCAAAAACCACCCAAATACATGAATAGGAACCTATGGTCAAAACATTTCCATTTTTTGAGTAGGAGCACCCCAAGGACTTAAATGGAATTAATAATGGTGATCATGCTCTTAGTTGACCAAAAATAGGGTGCTTGGGTGCATTAATGATTCCAAAACCCCCCACATACCTTCCTAGACCAATATAACCAAGGTTTGGACCATATGACATAAGTACAAGACAAATAAAATTGTCATAGGTATATGTAACCATGGTACAAGTTGGTATGATGCTCTATCAATCATAGTGAGAAACAAGGATGTGAGATGGATATTCTATATTGAATATCAAGACATCAACATAATTATCACCTAAGTATAGATATCCTTTGCCAAGGGTTGATGACTTATTGGACCAATTACAAGAGATCAAGTTCTTCAAAAAATTGGTTTGTTATCATTTATATATTTTATATAAATTCGTTCATTTTCTTTATAATAACAATACATTAAAATATACATATGGCATAAAGGCTAATTCCTTTTAGCTGCTCCTATTTAATGTCGGCTTGAACACTGTAGCTCCCACCAAATTAAGAGAATAAATGGATCATACTATTTAGTAAAAGAATGGATAATACTATTTTAATTTTATTTAAATGTATTATTGTGTCGAGAGTTTTACACTTGAAAATAAATGTAGATAAAAAAATCAATATAATATGAGAGAGATCTTGTAAAGTTTGTTACTAAAAAAATAAAAAAATTTGAGGAAGATGTTGTAATGTTTCTTCCTAACAAAACAATAAAAATTAAAAATTTAATTACCGCAAAAAAAATGTGAGTGACAAAAAAAACACTATGGTGGAGATGTTGTAATGTTCATTCTTAACAAAATAAAAAATAATAAAAAATATTACATGTAGGCCATAAATAATATTAAAAAATAATAATACAAATATTATATGTTGACCTAAATAAAAAGACGTGTCTTTTGGTTTTAATCAAAACAATGACTATATATTTTGACACATCAAAGTTGATAACTTTGATAACTGACTGAGTGCAACACCTAAGAAAAAGTTTACACTTCTCTGCAATTGAGATTGCGATTTTGATTGCTATTTTGATAAACACTGAGATTTGGATTTAGGCTGGTAAACACCGAATCAATGTTCTAAAATAATAAAATAATAGGAAGTCACTATCATCATAATCTGAACTTTTGAGGTTCAATTTTTGGGTTATTTCCAAATAATGGAACAAGTACATCAAATGCGACAACAAAGACGGAGAGAACGTAACATCGAACTAGTTCTCAATGTTATGAGATATGTGGCCGGCGAGTTGAACGTAGGTAACTCAGACGCCACCACAACCACCCAACCGAACAGAATAGATCAAGATTTTACACAGCAAATGGTGTCGAGCGTGATTATTAATGAGCATGGATCTTCATTTTATCAATTATTCCACCGCAGTTGGGGAAGATTGGACAATTCTTCGTTTTATCTATTATTCCATCGCAGCAGTGGGAGATTGGATAATTTGTCAGAGAATATCGATATACGTCAATTAGATGATCGATGGCAGGGAGAGATTTTACATCGCAACAGGATACCTGAAACTAATGAAACCGTGAATCAAGACTATCTCACGACATTTACATTTGAAGAAGATATGATCGTAATTCGATTCATATTTGATTGTCGCCAACTCGACAGTGGAATCCGGTACTACATCCAGATTATCTGGAACTCCAGATATAGTTGGCGTGAGATCATGCAACATCTACAGGTTTATAGGGATCACTTCTATTTCATAACTGAATATATCACTCTTGGCAATGATAACATTAACATTCCAGAAGAAGTAAATAGCAGTCCTCGTGAAATAGTAGATTCGTTGCCGGATGTTATAATTCGCAGGGAGGACAATGCAAACGACGATGGAGTGGAGTGCACAGTTTGTTACGAAACATTTGCAAATGGGGAGACTGCAAAGCAATTGGGATGCGGCCATCTGTTTCATTCAAAATGCATTCTCCAGTGGTTTAATCGTAGAATCAATTGTCCTACATGCAGATATGAGGCAGATCCTAGTCAATTATGACATACTAGTCAATTATGGCATGGTCCATATATTTATTTTTTATATTTTTTAAATATTAAAATTATAATTATAATTTTTTATTGTGTCCTTGATAAATATTAAAATCGTTTATTTATTCATTCATTTTTTCATGTTTCAATAAAGTAACTTTCTCAAAAACAAATTACAGCCTCAAAAACCAATTAGGGCATATGGCCAAGCATAACATCCAACATCCAGATATGAATTCTAAGCTACAAGGGGCTTGTAGATTTTAATAGGAAGCATGTAGTTATTTCTAAACATTATTTTTAAGATATTTCGAGGATAATGGAAGACTCATCGTTCGACCAAAAGTTGACTTGGTTGTTGCGTTGGTGGTTTTGCCGTCATGTGAAAATTGGGTATGATTTTTTTGTTATTGATGGAAACATACTTTCAAGCATATGATCCAGATAATCAGAGATCTCAGAAGAATTCATGGCTTGTGCATCATCAAATAGATCCAGGATTGTATTTGATTTCTGCAGCAAAGAGATGTCGATCCACAGAGTTAGGTCATGATCTGCATAAGAATACAGATCAACGGTCGTGATCCACTCATCGCAATAGATCGACGGTTCGGGAAGAGGCTTGCAAGAGTGGAAAGGTGGAAGTCCAAAAGTTCAAGAATAAGAAAAGTTAGATTTCTAATTTCCAAAGTTGGAAAGCGGGAAACGGAAGAACAAGAAAGGACTAAGACTGGAAGTTGGGTTTTCTGATTCTGAAGTCCGAAAGCTGGAAAAGTGAAGTGTGGAAGTGCGTAAGTGCAAGAGTGCGAAAAGATGAAAGCGTGGAAGTGTAGAACTACATAACTGCGGGAAGTTGAACTTCGAAAGTCGGGGTAGTAAGTTTTCTGATTTTCAATTTTCGCATGCAGAAAAGGTGAGTGCAGAAAGCCTACAACATAAGCGAGTGTACAAAAAGCAGAAAGTATAGAATTTTTTTAAACAAATTTTGAAAGCTCGAGATCCGCATCCCACACCAGATCTAAAATCGACAGAAAGCAGGAAAAGTATGGAAGTTGTTTAACAAAATGTTGAAAACCTGGGATCCGCATCCTGCATTAGATATAACATCGAAGATCGAAAAATGTTGTACAAGAAATCTACGACGTGGATTGAACTTGTAGAAAAGGATGTGCAGAAGTAGGTGTTTGTTAAAGTTCTACTTCAGATCAATGATCAGAAGAAATGTCATACGAAATCGACGGTGCGAAAAAATATCGTGGAACTAGAAGTGCGGAAACACTGATTTGTTGAAGAAAGAAAATTGTGGAAGAGCTAAGTTGCAGAAAATGACAATTTTGGAAGAAGCCAAATGGTGAAGATGCATTGCAGAAACTCGTGATTACTCAACGATTGGAATTTTGGTATGTCATAAGGCATCGAACGGTTGGATCGGTTATGGAAATGGACCGTCAGGAATATGAACAGGTAAAGGGTTTAAGGATTGATAGGTATAAAAGGATTTCCATGGTGAAGGAATAAGTGCGCTCTCTGCAGACAGAGAGCTGGTGCATGGATCGTCGCCTAAGTGCAGATTGCAGAATGACAGAGGACTCTGACTTCTTTCAAGAATATCTAGAACAGAGACAATGAGCGGAACCAAAGTGCATAAACAAATCTAGAAGTAGATCAGAACATAATTGGTATGCATTGTTATATCTATTTTTCTACATGTTGTATTGAACATGTTGTTACGAAGAGAAATTCCTATGGCTTGGGGTACCACAACAGACAGGTTGACTCCAGAAATCAATCTCTTCCAATAGGCAATAGAAATAAAATGTCTAACACTAAATGATTGAACCTCGTAACTTATTCCGGACGGTTGAAGTAGATCCCCGTTGAGCTTTCCAACTCCATCTTGAATTGATAAATTACTTCTCAACAACAAGTAAACAATACACGCATTTTATATATCATAGTGTTAGATCTATTCTATCATATATAATCAATAATAAAAAAGCATTTGACATATCCCAATGGATACAATATTCATTCAAACACACATTATTTGACAGGAAAAGATAGTTCTTATTAATATAAATCAGAGATTACAAGATACAGACAACCTTTGACGGCACGTCTGCGAACCGGAGAAACTGAATCCCCCACTTGGGCCTCCACCACTTCAATCCTCCATCACTCAAATAGCAAGCTCACTAGTAAAAGGCAAGCTTGGGAAGAACACAAAAGTGCTCCAAGAGACAAAGGGATGCAGACTTAAGCATAAGTTTCGTCAACAATGGAATATAGTTTCGATGCTCTCAATTCTCTCTTATGCCTTTAATGTACCAAGGGGTTCCTTATATAGCTTTCAAAGGGATAATGAAAGGTAGAATCCGTGCGATCTCAAGGCATATGGAAGGCCAGGAGTCAAATGAATCGGATCCATGTCAAGGAAAACTCCAAAAGGATTTGGATTATGCACACATCTTGATGTACGCGGTTATAGGGGTCAAACCCGCGTATGTACATGATTATAAGGTTAAAAGGCGTGTATATCATTTTTCATATGTTTGTAGGGATGATTAAGGAAACATTAAAGGACAAACAGTGGTCCATGGGGTCTAAGGAGTCTGCAACGAGATAGGGGAAGGCCATATAATGTGTGATTCACCAGCAGTGGTGAAATCCGCTGTAACAGATTCCCCCTAATGTATGAGATCAGAGGGGTTATGCGATGGCCGAAATACATTACAAGTCCATCCCAGAAGTGGAGTGATGAAGAATCCCAAATGGAAGACCAACCACCCAATCAGCATAGTGCAATAATACAACTCTGCATACAACTGCAAATACATATAGCAATCTCGGATACATAAAAGTACAATGGCCATGAATAAGCATGATACATGATATCACATATGTGGTCATCGCCATGTACACTATACATAAATCAGAATCTCCATGATGAAGATATACAAAGGACCATGATCTCCAAAATGGCTGAAGATATATAACAGATCAAGATCTTCATAGTGGCTGGAAATGTCTGACATCTACTGGAATCAAGTCACGAGAGTTGAAATCTCATGAACACTGGCACGATCAAAGAGGTAGCATATAAGAGACGCTGCCAATCTGGAAAGTCTTCTACACAAACCATTATGAGTACATGTCCTACTATGTGAATAGAGGTGTTGAGGTCGAACATAGTAGTCCATCGTCTGATTACCGGTCATTGATGTATACCATTAACAAACGCAAGATCACCCACCGATAATGAAAATGGGAATCAAGGTACTAGAGTGCAAACTAACAAGTGTGAATAGATGTGTTGAGGTCGAACACTTGAGAGAGTCCATCGATCAGGGGACATTGATGTATTCCCATAAAACTGTCGATGGCGAGAGAACCTGCCACTGATGACTGCAAGTCTCAAGGCACTCAAAATGACTCTAGATTCTGATCCCAGAATAAATGATCTGAAGTTGATGGTATGAAATCCACTGGAAGGATGGCATTAAGGCATCCCCCATCATCCAACATGAGGTACTCAGCAAAGCTGTATAATGTGGAAAGACTCGATCATAAGGTGCACGAACCAGTAACTGTACCGGGAATGGCCGACATGCAAAGTCAAGATAACTAAGGAATGGCCGACTCAGGTTTCAACTTCCTCCGAACAAGAGCATAACAACGTATGGTGACTGAATGAAGCCAACATAGACTCAAAATACAAACTGGGACATCTCTATGACACAGGAGGCATCAACAGAGGCTCCATAGGGACTGGAAGCTTAACCAGTCGGTGGAGATAAACTCAGATAACAAGTACAGCTTCCTAAGTCAAACTATAACCCAACCAATGGATGTGATATACAGTGCTCTGTTCGAAGGCGACACGACTCGACAGCTGCCAAAGATAATATCTTTCCTTGTCCGGCCTTTTGGTTTTTTGATTTTTTTGGACTTTTTCAGTTATTTGAAAAGCTTGAAAAAATAATAAACTAGCTTTATAGTTACAAACTAGGAGGAGACGAATGTTATAAAGGAAAACAAACTAGTTCCAAGCAGTGGAACTTACCTATGCTCAATGCAAGGATACATATGTAGGATATCGACACTCAGGGGAACATCCCCTCCCGGTAAAAGGGAAACAAGCTGTGAAGGATATAAAAGATGGCTCTGCATGGCTAGACATGAAACAAGCTTGGGCTATATGGTTGAAACGCAATGTAAGGGGAGCCGGCATAAAGCTCAATAAGACAGGAAAATATCATGATAACGCATTCAAAACTTGATACAAGGGGAGTCCTGAGGGAAATAGGCCAGCATAAGATCAAGAGGAGTATGAGGCTCTTGCGAAATGTCATGGCAGTACTATACAACAGAATCCCACACCCTAAAGGAGTAAACATCGGCATGAGCACCAAATGAAAATAAGCTGCTAACTAGGGTACCCATGTAAGGTGAAGCTCTACCACTTGTATTATGCCACTTCTAAAGCAGCAAGAAGGTTCTGTGGCATAACAGAGTGGGTTCGTACCTAAGGATATGATGATATGGTCATAAGGTCATGCAAAATGCAAATGGTGGTGGACCTAACCTATATGCCAGTTTAGACATGATACCTATGATAGGCACGAATGGGTCAAAACCTCAAAGAGAGTGTACAAACGTTGGACCCTACATGACAACCATATTAGTCCAAAACAACCCAAGATAGTCAATAAAGAATCGAAACTATAGGATATAGGGAGGAATGATCATGAAAATCGCACCCAAAGGAAATAGTATGGTAAACGATAGGACATAAAAAGAAACGTAAGGTGTAGACCCAACGTTCACGCATCCACTACCACCCCCATGAGGGTGACCACTGGTGTAAAGACCGAGTGAACGAAATAAAAAATCCTCCACAAATGGAGTAGAGGATGGAATATGACCATTCCCAAATCTATGAGCACGGCAAGGGGCTGTGATACCCCCAAGTCTGACACCAGAGTCCGTACTAGGACCAAGGACGGGTGATAAGATACCAGGCATGCCCAAAATAAAAGGACCGAAACTCAAGAGAGCATAAATATACTCAAGTAACCACGATCCCAAAGGCCAACTAGCGCACACAAAGCACACTCCTATGAAAATATACAGCCAAAATACAAGCAAACCAAGGGGAGGATATGTGAGCTCCCGAATGCAGCAGGTATGTCTCACCTAGGAGAGGCTCGAAACTCCCATACACTACAAGCGGAGGTACGTAACCAATTATTGTGGCCCTCAACTTCAACGTGTAAAGCGACTGTACTGTCCGACCCCAACCTGTCCAGGACACCCACGAAATAACCTCTACAAGTACCCCCTTGATATCCTAGGTAAGGACACTAAGGTCACCTCAATATAATCAATGCTCAGGAAGATAGTCGCAGGCGGGATTGACCGTATGGGCAGGGTAGCAAAGCCCGAAACTCTCAAAAGAGCCCCCAGATACAAATACAATCCTGGAAATATATCCGGTGCTACTCAGTTATGACTAGGGGTCATCCCAATCAATAACCGCTCACACTGCCTCGTGCTTAACTCCCATTTGAGAGGAGGATCTTGAGAACAATGGTTATACCAAGGATTTCACACACTCACCTGGACAGACACCTAGATGTTGTTGTTTAGTGATCTTGGAGAATTAACTTACAATGAACTATTCCAAGATCCTAAAACCTACGCTTGTTGGTGCACCCTAGAAAAGAAAAGAGTGTAATTCATTTTATTTAGCGTTGATTTTAGTTGGCTGTAATTACTCAAGGGGAAATGGTCGTGCAACTAGTGATATGAGGACTCAACAGTGAAATAAAAGTGTAAACCATAACAAACAATGCTAAGCGCAATCTTTGTCAAATGAAAAATAGGGTATGCCACTACATGAGATGCATAAATATATATTCCTTTCCGAATGCCAATGCAGTCCTTCCTATATGAAAGCCTAAACACAACTCTCATCCAAGCAATCCAATGCAAGTAATCTCCTCAAATCCATATCTAAGATGCAACTAAGAGTGCAACTACTTTTTATTTTTCAATATAAAAGAATGAAAAATGCAATACAAGTCATCTAAAATTCTCAGCATCTGCAGCAAGTATAGAAGACAAGCCCAGCAAGACACCAAGACAAAAAGAGTAATGCACTAATGGAAAAACAAAAAAGGATAAACGAATAAAACTACTTTCAAAGAAAAATCAATGAAAAAGCGGTCTCCGGTCACAAAAGAAGCATCCAACAGACAACATCAGACCCAAAGAAGACCCAACCACACTCACAACCCACCCAGCAACTTCCATCCACATCAAACTCACCAGAAGGGAGGATGTACACGACTATTTAAAGAAAAAATGTGTATATACGTGACTTTTGGCCAAAATCCCGCGTGGATAGGAACATATACGCGACTTTTGGCCAAAAACCTACGTATATGGGCATATATATGTGACTTTTGGCCAAAAACCTGCGTATATAGGCATATGTACATGACTTTTGGCCAAAAACCTGTGTATACAGAGAAGGCAGTGGTAAAAAGCAGGCCAAGGGTCAAACAAATAAAGGGGAGTGTTAATGGATGAACATACTATAAAATGCATCCCAGAAACAAGGAGAAACAAAGAGTAAGTCAATAATATTAAGCCCATTGTACCGATAAAATCTCCCAAAGGAAAAATGACTAGGAACTCCCCAGCAGATTCACCAATTCTATTACAGAGAGAAATTCCTATGGCTTGGGGTACCACAACAGACAGCTTGACTCCAGAAATCAATCTCTTCCAATATGCAATAGAAATAAAATGTCTAACACTTGAAAGGATCGAACCTCGTACCTTATTCTGGATGGTTGAAGTAGATCCCCGTTGAGATTTCCAACTCCAGCTTGAATTGATAAATTACTTCTCAACAACAAGTAAACAATACAAGCATTCTATATATCATAGTGTTAGATCTATTCTAGCATATATAATCAATAATATAAAATAATTTGACATATCCCAATGGATACAATATTCATTCAAACAAACATTATTGGATAGTAAAAGATAGTTCTTATTAATATAAATCAGAGATTACAAGATAGAGACAACCTTTGACGGCACGTCTGCGAACCGGAGAAACTATATCCCCCACTTGGGCCTCCACCACTTCAATCCTCCATCACTCAGATAGAAATCTCACTAGCAAAAGGCAAGCTTGGGAAGAACACAAAAGTGCTCCAAGGGACAAAGGGATGCAGACTCAAGCATAAGTTCTGTCAATAACGGACTATAGTTTCAATGCTCTCAATTCTCTCTTATGCCTTCAATGTACCAAGGGGTTCCTTATATAGCTTTCAAAGGGATAATGAAAGGTCGAATCCATGCGATCTTAAGGAATATGGAAGGCCAGGAGTCAAATGAATCGGATCCATGTCATGGAAAAATCCAAAAGGATTTGGATTATGCACACATCCCTATGTACGCGGTTATAGGGGTCAAAACTACATATGTACGCGATTATAAGGTTAAAAGGAGAGTATATCATTTTTCATATGTTTGTAGGGATGATCAAGAAAAAATTAAAGGAAAAACAGTGCTCCATGGGGTCTAAGGAGTCTGCAGCGGGACAGGGGAAGGCCATACAATGTGTGATTCACCTGGAGTGGTGAAATCCTCTATAACACATGTTTAAATATGAGAAACAAGGGTGGTAGGGTGGTGCTAGGAAAAGCATGTTTTCTTTGTTGTACAAGTTGGAGCCTGTACAAGTGGAAGTTGATTCTTTCACTCGGTTGTAGCTGAAGAATGTTATTTTTAGTGGGTGCTAGAAAAACATGAGGGTTGGTGGTCTCCATAAGAAGGAGTTTGTAAACCAAAGGTTTCAACCTCATCTGGGTAGGTGCTCAAATAAAAATGAATATTTTTTTGTCTCTAGTATGTGTGTGTGATCGATAATCATCAACTCTTCTGCTATACGTGCTGCATTCTCATAACTATAAATCTATAATCAGTAATAATGGTTTAATGGTTTAAGCTTTAGAAATAACTGATTCACCCCCCCCCCCCCCCCTCCTCTCAGTTATTTGAGTAATTTCAACAATTGGTATCAGACTGGGTTCCTTTTGTCTAAAGGTAATCTGTAAGAGTAAACATGACAAGTTATGAAGGGACTTCTTCCAATAAGGTTCCTTTGTTTGATGGAACAAATTTTTCCTTTTGGATGGTTACAACGAGAACCTATATAATGTCCTTGGGAGTTGATGTTTGGGATGTAGTAGAGATTGGCTATGTAAATCCAGTTGCGCTAGCCTTTAGAGATAACAAGCTAGAATTTAGTTTGAATGCAAAGGAAATGAACGCTATTCTAAGTGGTCTTACAGAGGTTGATTTTGTTAAAGTAATGCGAAAGAGATGTGGGATAAGCTTGTAAATAGTTATGAAGGAAATGAAAAAGTAAAGGATGCCAAACTATAGACATAGAGACTAACATTTGAACAACTAAAGATGAATGAGGATGAGAAAGCGAGTAAATATTTATTAAGAATAGAAGAGACTATGAATGCCATGAAGGGTATTGGAGAAACATTTGATGAAGCTTTCTTAGTTCAGAAAATTTTATGATCTATGCGTGAAATATTTAATCCCAAAGTCTCAGCAATAGAAGAATTGAGTGGTCTCAAAACTCTTCCTATTGACCAACTCCTAGGTATTCTGATAGCCTATGAAATGATGATTGGTAAAGACAAATCCACCACTAGAGAAGCTTCATTTAAAGAATATAAGAACATTGATTCTAAAATGGATGTGGCTAAGGAAATTTTTTTAAGGAGGCTGAAGAAAGGTTCATGTAAATAGAAAGGAAAGATGCCCTTTAAATGTGGTAAAATGGCTCATTTTGCATCTAAATGTCCCCACAAGCACGAGAGGCATACTTCTAATGATGATAAAAATTATACATTCAATAAATACAATAAAGAAGCTAAATAAAAAAAGAAAAGCATGTGTGCAAACAATGTTGATCTAGTAAATATGAAGTTAATAACTTTATGCTTAAAGCCATAGACAATAATGGAAATGAATATTCAGAAAGTGACATGAATGAGGAATAATCCATGATTGATATGGAAGGTGAACTAATTAGTGCCTTGGAGGAGATTGGCATACTCAGATAAAAGAAAAGGAAACAAAACAGTTATTGGTGCATTATGGAAAAGAATGAAAAGTGCCAAGTGAAGATATTTCAAAATTGAAACTAGAAGAGGAAAATAAAATATAAGATATTCTTAAACAACAATTGACATAAGGAACAGACATATGTGAAGATTTGGAAGTAGAAGTAGTGGTAGCTAGGAACAACTTGGAGAAATTTCAAGCTTTGTACCACCAGAATCGGTCAAGTATCAAAGTCTCAGAGGAATTGAACAACATTCTTAGAAAGAAAAGGTCCCCATGGTTAAAATCAGGTCTTATCTATAAAGAAGGTTTATTCAGCAATAAGTCATAATGCAAACATACTGTGCAAACAAAAGGAAATGAAGCAAGTATTAGAATAAAAAATTCATATCAGAATTATCAACCAAGGATTGCTCAGAAACATAGTCAACAAAAGGGAAGACCTCCAAGATTCAGGTACCAAAATTTTTTCCATGGTTACTGTTACTGTTTCTCTAATTTTGGTCACAAAGATAAAAAATGTGCATTTAATTTTAGAAATATGCAATCAAAGAACAGTTAATTGATGCAACATAGAACAAGACAATCAGCGAGAAAATGAGAACAACATACAACTCAGTTCAAAACTAAGAGATAAACTCATGATAGAAATAACAATTCTTTTGATCTACTGTACAATGACCTAGAATGTTATGTTTGTCATAAATTTGGACACAAGGCTTCAAACTTTCATCTGAAGGATTACAAAACAGACCCAAGAATCAATTACTCTACTAAAAATTGGACAATGTTTGGAAGAAGAAGAAAGAAAATAATAAATGTGTCCTAGTCCTTTCAGTTCAAAAGAAAAAAGGCCCCTGGTATATTGATAATGGATGTTTCAAGCACATGAATGGTGATAAAAGTAAGCTTCTGTTTCTAAGTGAAAATAAATCAGGAAATGTAACTTTTGGAAATGATGCTCACGGGAAAATTAAAGGAAAAGGAATTGTCAAGTTGAGTAATGGAAAAGGGAAAGCCCAATATGTATTGTTTATAGATGGACTAAAACATAATCTTCTTACTGTCAATCAGGTTTTTTACAAAGGTTGTGAAGTTGTTTTCAATTCTAAAGATTGCAAGATAAAGTATGTACCCTCAAGATAGTTGGTTTCAAAAGGTATAAGAACTAAAAACAATGTCTATGTCTTGAAAGAAGGAAAATAAGAATGTCATCTAAGAAAGTATGTTGAAAGTTGGCTTTGGCATAGGAGACTTGGACATTTAAACTTTGATCATATAATTAAAGTTTAAACTTGTGAACAATGGGGGCATTAAAAGATCCTCCAAAGATATCAAAGCCATATGGATTTGTCTGTAAACCTTGTCAAATGGGAAAATTGACTCACACATATTTTAAGTCCAAGAACTTCACATCAACAGACAAAGCACTTCAGTTAGTACATATGGATTCTTGTGGACCATCAAGAAATGAAGGAACAAGAGTAGAAATATATTTTATGTTGGTTATTGATGATCATTCTAGACTTACATGGGTTTCTTTTCTGAAAGAAAAATATGAAGCACTTGAAATTTTGTAAGGCTCTAACTGAGAATCAAACAGGGAAACAACTGAAGGCAGTAAGATCTGATAGAAGAGGAGATTTATGTTCACGATACTTCAAAGAGTTTTGTGATGAACATGGAATTAAAAGAGAATACACTATTCCAAGGACCCCACAGTAGAATGGAGTAGTTGAAAGATAGAATAGGTCAGAACAAAAGATGGAAAGATAAATGATGAATGAATGGAATATTTCTTGAAAATACTAGGTAGAGGCAATTCACACAGTTGTTCATATTCTTAACAAAGATCACCTAAGGCTGAACACTTATAAGACTCCTTGTGAACTATGGTTTGGAAGACATGCTTTTATCAAACACTTTAAATTCTTTGGAAGTAAATGTTATATTAAAAATAATGATGAACATCTTGGGAAATATGATGACAAGGCTGATGAAGGTATCCTCTTAGGATATGTTGCAAACAGTAAAGGGTACACTTGTTATAAAAAGAGGCTACATAAATTGGTTGATTGTATTGAAATTAAAATCAATGAAGGAATCCCTGTAAAAGATATTCAAATAAGAAGTGTTGAACCAAATACAGAAGATACGGTTGAATTTAAGGAAGAACATGTCCAAGAATCAGAAAAAGAAGATTCAAACTTGAATGATGAAAGTACAAACACTCAAACATATTCAAGACAATAGACAAAAACCAAAGCACCTTCCATAATCATCTAGAAGAATCATCCCGAAAGTCAGATAATTGGTGACAAGAATAAAGGAGTGTAGACAAGAAGAAAGTTGATCAAAGCTTCAGAACAATCTCAGATTGCTTTCCTATCTATGATGGAACCTAAGAATTTTGAAGAGGCCAATAAGGATGAATATTGGGTTAAATCCATGAATGAAGAGCTTGATCAGATTGAGAAAAATAACCCTCAGGAGTTGGTTCCTAAACCTGCAGATAAAAAATGTAATAGGCTCGAAGTGGGTGTTTAAGAACAAGATGAAAGAACAAGGACAAATTGTGAGGAATAAAGTTCGATTGTTCTGTAAGGGGTGTTCCCAAAGTTGAGAGACAATATTTTGATGAAAATTTTACAACAGTAGATATATTGGAACCTATCAGAATATTTCTTTCCTACGGCACTTGTTGGAGGAGCTAGTCGGTGAGCCGAGTAGTCGAGTAGCTGAATAATCAGAGATTAGGTTGGATACATAAAGTCATGTCGGTTGACTGAACCGATAGGTAGTTAATTGTAATTGTTTGTAATCATATCTATTAGGCTGTTGAGCTAGATGAGAACTTGGTTCAATTTTATGATGTATGGACCCTCATGTGACTTATTAATACAACTGTTATTCTTCCTTACCATTCTATATCTTGTGTCTATTATGATTATATGTGTATTATTGGTAACCCTATGTGATCTGAGAGATTACAACATTGGTTTCATTGTCAATAGTACATATATGGATGTAATGAACATAAGCAGATGATATTAGAACAAGATATTAATAATTAGTGGGAGCATAAGATACCAAATTATTTGCAGAACTACACAAGGGAAAATAGATTGACCATTTCTCAGGCGAAGGAGAAATTCTTCACTAAAAAACATGAGAAGTTTTTCGAGTTGGTACCCCATATTTTGAAAAAAATTGTGGAGGAAAAAGCCGAAAGCAACTAAAGACCAAGAGTTACTGGATAAATTGATTCAAGGCAGATGAACAAACTTGTCGGAGTGGTTTGAAAAGATCACAGACGAATTCTGCGAAGAACAATCTCTGGAGGAAAGAGTTTCGGTCGAAAGCATTGAGAAAAGGTTTTATAGATACCTCACTGAGTAGTTCCTTTGCTCCTTACCTACCCTTTTGTTCAAATTCCTAATCAAGAAGGGAGTGGGTCATAACATAGAGCCTCGTCCATCACTACGTGAACCACCACCAAATTCCAATTGGGTGGAGAAATAGAAGAAGTGGTAAAAAATTATTTCCAAAAGGGAGTGGGAGTAATTCCTAAGAAAACAAACAGAACTATCCAAGCTTTCTAAAGTGTCGGGTAGGCTATGGGGGGGTAGCTGGTCATGTGTCAGGGTAGAGTACAAAAGATGTTAGTCGACTAAATAAAATACCATCACTAGCAATGAAAAGTTGGCCTATGAAGGAAATTGAATAGACAATGACACATAAAGGTATGCTAGACTTGCAGAAGTTAGAAAGAGAGAAGATGCAGAAAAGAAGGGAAGAAAGAAGAGAGTAGTCTATAGTGCTACAAAGAAGAATGACCACTGAGGTGATAGAACAAGAAATAAATCCTCCAGAGTCGGGTCATGACCAACATGAAGAAGGCGTGGATGAGGAAGCATCACCCATGGAAGAATACTTGTGGATAGAGCAGCAAGAATCTCTCCAAATAGAAATTCCCCAGGAGGTAAGAACTCTGTCTCCAATGAATCTGAGTACCCGAATTCAGGACATTGTCAAAGAGGACCTACGACTAAGAGCTGGTGAGTTTGGTATATGGAGCCAACTAGATGACAAAGTAAATGAGGATAATCATTTAGTAATCTGTCGACTAGAGGAAGGAAATTGGGTAACACTTCAGGCATACCCTTCCAACCAAAGTATTCACTTTCTCTACCCAACACATGAAGGAGCACCCCCCCTACCAAACACATCTTTACAAGAAACATAATAGTTGGACATGTAACCACATTAGTGTAGCTAGATATCGATATAAGAAGTCGAACCAAACTGATTGCTTATCAGAGAAGAAACGACAAACAAAAGGACTGGCGGGAACGAAGGTTCTATCGACAATAGATGTTAAGAAAGAGATATGCAGAGTATCCCACTACCACCCCCACCACCACCACCTCCCAGAGGAGACAAAGACACTGACATGGTTCATGTATCAACACATATCCCTCTTTATGAGGGTGACAAAACCTAGATGACACTGATTTGTTTATGAATCAATATGGGAGGTAAATCAAGTTACGGTCAAAGAACGACAAATGGCACAGTTCGCTGGTGCTTTACAAAAAAGAGCACTGACTTGGTATATGAATTATATCAAGAGAAATCCCCAAGAATCCAAATCAAACATTAAGGAACAATTCTTATCTTTCTTTAAAACTCCAGGCGCAAAACATATGGCAGCCAAAAAGGTGAAAACAACATCTCAAAAACCAACAGAGTCTGTCCGGGAATATGATAAGCGATGGAAAGACCTCCTCAGCCAACTAGACTATGTAATTGACGAAAAATTGTTAATTCAGTGGTTTCTTACAGGTCTATCACAGAAAATCCAGTGACACATAAGCTTGGAGACATTCAAGACATACGAAGATGCACTTACTAAAGCTCTGCAAGTAGAGATGGATGAAGATTTCCCAGCATATCCCATTGATACCAGGATAGAAGAAAAACTAGAAATAATGCAAAAATATTTGAAACAATTGAACCTCGCGAATTAGGATATCTAGTGCACAAAATGATCCACGGCCGGATACAGTAAAGCTAACTTTCGACAAGACATAAGTTGACAGGACGTTCATTTTGTTAAAGCAAAATGCTTCTACGACATTTGTCAAGAACATGGAGAACATATAATGAAATATTTCCTGTATAACATGAAAAATGACAAAGCATCATGGTGCGCAATCTATGAGGTAAAAATTCACGCAACTGCCGACTGCCACTTAAACTTGAAGAATAAAAAAAACTATCAAGCAGTCTACTAAACAAATGAAATCACATGGAACAATGAACAAAATGAATCAAATAAGAAAATATGTGAAGGCCATCGATATGAGTGTTGGTTCAACAACCGTCATGGAGGATATGGAGGTCGAGGACGATTTTCTGGAAATTGCGACAATCGACCACGATGACCCATCCAGTGCTTTACATGTTATAAAGAAGGACATCACTATGCTGACTGTCCATACAAGGATAGAACTAATCTAAATTTTTGTACTAGCTGTGGCATGGGTGATCACTCACTAGAGGATTGTCCCACCATGCTCGAGAAGATTAATAAAAATAAAAATTTTAATGTCTTGTCATGTGTTCAAAAACATGATGTAATGAATACAAAGAACCTGCACATAGTAACCCGACAAAGGACAAAAACTGGAAATGATAATCCACACATAAGTAAAATCAAAGAAAATAATGATGATCCTAACCCAACAAAACAAAAATAACTATATAACGACGCATAAGACATGTTTAAATAATTTTCTAGGAAGGAAGAAGTCGATGACAGTCGACAAAACACAATTAAAGAATTAATACATTTAGTACAGAACAATAAATTGGTGTCTCAATTCATTGCCTTGTTGTATAATATGAAGCACAGTAATAATAAAGAAAACCAAACCAAAAATATATGCAATTTGAACCAAAAAGACAAGAGCGATGCTGACCCACTTGTCAATCTAGAAATCAAAGGATACCACGTTCAACAAGTTGTACTTGACTTCGGTTCACAAGTAAAAATTATGACTCGATATATATGGGAATATTTAGGTAGACCTCGACTATATGAGTGAGGCATATACCTCAAGTTAGTCGACCAGGGGCTGATCGAACCCATTGGAGTTTGGAGAAACGTCGACATGACAATAAAAATCATATCAACCAAAGTCGACTTTGAAATCATCGACCCTAAAGAAGGATCCAGCTCCTTCCCAACCTTGGTAGGTCAATCATGGGGAAGAAAAATGAAAGCATTAATATATTTAGACAAAGAAAGGATAAAATTAAAAGGGAATGGACAGAAATTTATCATCCCTATTCATCCTTCCCAAGGTGAACCTTGGATTGAATGCATCGATGAAGAAGTTGACATTATACAATTATATCAAATTCAAAATAATGAAGACTACACTGAACCCAATATCTATGGTGAAATTCACTTAGGAAACCAATACTTAGTAGGATATAATTCAGACACTAAATTATATGATTGGGAAGTTTAAAACTATGAAACTCAAGAAAGGGGTTGTTGGACCATTCAAGCTATACAGAAGAAACCAACACATTAATGCTTCTCAGTCTCCATCATCCCAAAATTTTTTGAAAGGAAAACTAGGGAATGCCATACCTTAACCCCAACATATACAAGTATCAGATAAAACCCAAGGTATAAAGAAATAAAGTCCTCGATTTTTCATATAGAACAAGTCTCTAAGAACCTAGGTGAACATGGACGACTATAAATCCTAGTAGAAACCTTTACAAGATAAGATGCTCGATGGTGGGACACCCATCAGTTGAGACTGCAGACTTGTACGACCACTTCAACTTACTTCATAGAAATATTCAGAGGAAGGAAGCTGACTAAACATGTGAAAATACCTATCTTCATCCAAGGGAAAGAGCCAGACGAACCCATAAGAACATGCGAAAGAGAATGGAGAAGACTTGGTTATAAAGAAAAACGTACATGGCCACACTTACTTCCCTTGACACTAACCGACTTACCAAATAAATGGTACAAAATGGAAGAAGCACAAGGCAAATCATTCCAATGGAACGAACTTAAAGATAAATTCATCAAGGACTTCAGTTTTATACCACAAAACAAAAATCTATTCGAAACTACAAATCAGATAAAAGCATTCATAGAACTGACTAGAAACAACAGTCTGATACCAAACCATCATCGATCGGAAATATCATGCAATAACATTCAAACCGACATAATACCACAGTTGACAAGACTGCAAATGGAAAAAGAAAATACGGAAGAAAAAAGATTTCGATGGAAATAATATCACTCAGAAACAATAAAACTAATTCAAACAGTACTTAAAGTCGACACAATTGACAAAGAAGACACCGACCGAATGACCATGGCATACTTCCCTGTTACATTCTCAGAGTTGAAAGAAGGGATTCGACCGATCAACGAAGCCAAGGAACTAGAATGAATGGATGCCAAAGTTAAAACTAAAGAGTTTGACATATCAAATGATGAACAACCAAAACTGGAAATAATTGGCGATTACTCGAGTGAAGAGCAAACAACTAAAATAATAAACCTATTGAAATAATTCCAGGATGTCTTTGCTTGAGACTATAAATATATCAAAGGGCTAGTCCATAAAATGGGTGAAATGAAGATCGACATCAAACCCGATGGCTAACCCGTAAACAAAAGGCCATACAAATTAGCTCACAAATACAAAGAGATAGTTAAGAAAGATATCCGTAATATGCTCGCAGCAGGAATTATCTACCCTATTGACTAGTCAGAATGGGAAAGATCGATGGTAGTCCAACCAAATAAACATGACCTGACAAAACTGAGGATTTGTGTCGATTTCAAAGAACTAAACAAAGTCACTCTAACATGCCCATTCCCAACACCATATGCAAACAAAATCTTAAATGAAGTTGCAAGACACGAATGCTACTTGTTTACAGATGGATTCTCAGGGTATAACCAAGTACCAATAGCCAAGGAGGATAAAAAAAATACCACATTTGTATGTGAATTCGGCTCATTCTCCTACAAAGTTATGCCTTTTGGTCTAAAAAATGCACCTATAGTATTTTCGAGAATTGTTGTCAAAAAATCTCAAGAATAAATCTACAAAAAAATGGCAGTATATTTTGATGATTGGACGATCTATTCCATGTTGAAAGATCATTTCAAATGGCTAAGGCTCATACTAGAAATATGTTAACAAATCCAGTTATCTCTCAACATAAGGAAATGCATCTTCCTAACTCCTATAGGAATACTACTAGGGCACATTGTATGCAAAGAAGGAATCAAGGTCGACTTTGCAAAAATAAAGATTATCCTCAAATTGAAACCACTGGTGAGTCCAAAACAGGTCAGGGTACTGTTGGGACATATTAGATACTACAGAAAATTTATCAGATACTATTCAGATATGACCTATCCATTGGAAGAACTATTAAGAGAAGATCAGGAGTTTGATTGGATAGAGGAATGCAATATATCATTCGATATATTAACAAGGAAACTAGTCAAGGAACCTATCCTCATATTAACGAATTGGTCGATAAAATTCCATGTGCATATCGACGCATCAGGCCTAACAATAGGCACCATTCTAACACAACCAAGGGACGATGGAATGGACTATCCAACAGTATACAACAACATAAAACTAAACAAAGTAGAATGAAACTATTCAAAAACAAAGAGGGAAGCATTAGATATGGTTGTTGTGCTACAAAAGTACTAACATTACATATTAACCAACCCTTTTATCTTCTATACTGACCACCAGACATTGAAATACCAGGTAAAAAAACCTTTTCATCATAGGACAATTTTTCGATGGTTATTAGTATTCCAGGAATTTGAATTTGAAGTCATCGTTAGAGCAGGAAAACTAAATGTTGAACTCGACCACTTGTCGAGGATCGACACGAGGGAGGAGACGATAGGAGTCAAAGATGACCTGCCGAACGCACACTTATTCCAAATAGAAGTTGTCCCGACAGAATTAGAGGAAATAACACAATTTCTAGAGAATGGTCAAGCACCAGAGGGCATGAGCATGAAAAAGAAACAAATCTTAGCCATGGAAGCTGCACCATATAGCATCATAAATGGATTTTTATATAAAATGGGCTTAAATGACATCCCTTGGTGATGTGTATTAGAACAAAAAAGAGAATATATTATGCATGAAGCTCACTATGGACCGACAGGAGGACATTTCCGAGTAGATACAACTGCCAAGAAAATCCAATAGTCGGGACTATGGTGGCCGACCCTGTACAAGGAATGCAAGAATTTTGTTATCCAATGCGACCGATGCCAATGGCTGGGTTGACCTCTACCTAGTACAAAAATTTCCTTAATATCAGTAAACCCAAGTCTGGAATTTGAAATTTGGGCCATCAACTTCATAGGACCATTCCCAATACCAGCAAAAAGAACAAGTACGAGGTATATAATAACGACAGTACAATATGTAACCAAATGGGCAGAGGAAGAACCTATTGAAACCTATTCTAGTGAGGTAGCTGCTAAGTTCATCTATGAAAACATAATTACTAGATTTTGATTCCCAATAACCTTAATCAGTGATGAAGGGTCACACTTCATTAAAAAAAATGATCAACGCATTGACAGACTAGTTCAAAATTCACCACCAATGAAGTATGGCTTATCATCCTTAGTCGAACGGAGTAATATAGGAATTTTTAAAAAAAATAACAAATGGCCTAACAAAAATATGCAATACCAACAAGGACAATTGGGATGAGAAAATACCTGCAGTGCTATGGGCTTATAGGACAACATACAAATGATCGGTAAACCAAACACTGTTTTGACTAGTCTACGACCAAGAAGTAGTCATTCCCATACATTTCTGAAAACAAACACCAGTGATAGCAGATATCCTACACATCGATGTCGAAGAAGGTAGGAAGAACCGACTGATGCAACTAGGAAAGATAGAAGAACATTGACTACTCGCTATACAACATCACGAAAATAAAAAACAACAGCAGAAGGCTTGGCATGATCAGAACATTAAAACAAAAAAATTGTCGGTCAGAGATCTTGCTCTGCTGTATAATAGTCGCGTGAAAGGAAAACGTAAAAAGCTACACACATAATGGATGGGACCTTACATTGTCTAAGAAATTCATGCCAATGGATAAGTTCGACTAAGGATTTTACAAGGCATAGTATTTAGGAAACTTGTTAATGGTGCCTGACTAAAACAGTACTAAAACTAAGTAATTTGAAAAAAAATAATAATGACCATAACTGTTCAGAAAAACCTATAAAAATCTAAAAAACAAAAAAGACCCAAAAAAAACAAAAAGAGCCATCACTGATAAGCTAGAATGACAGGAAATTTCAAAAGATAGAGTAGACCGCACTTCGACAACCAAAATCCCTACCATTGACATGCCATCATCGACCAACCTCATGATCAACATCGATCAATGACTCTAAAGGTCAAATCATGCCTTCATGCCTACGGTCAGAACGAGCACCAAAACCATAACACATTAAACATGACATCCATCGACTGTCCTGAACCATCATTTCCGCCATTAGTACATTCATCGAAAAAAACACCATCTGCTCCACCTATAAATACTATGTCAGAAAAATATTTCGTACCGCGTTTCGAATAAATAGAGTAACCAAGTATTTAGAAATTTGAGAGCAGAAACCCCGTGAAGAAAGCCAACCAAGAGACCGAAAAAATGGCCCCAAAGCAAACAACAGCCGCAATTACCAAAACAAAAGAGCTAGAATCTGCCGAAACCCCACTCATAAGGATATTAAGAAATATTAAAAACACAAAGGTACAGGAAACTTCATGGGCAAAGATCCAGGAAAAAATAAAAGAATGGGCCTATATAGATAAGAAAATGACACAACAAGCAAAGAAAATAAGCCGTAGTACCATTATCAATTACATGAATACACCTTTCATGGCGCGTTTCGGTGGGACAAAAGAAACCGCTGTAAAATTTATCATTAGTCGGTACCACAATGGAAAATTCTACTTCGACAAACTAGTGGAAATTTTCAGCAAGTTCATATACAAGCTTACCGGACTTTCAAACCAGGGCGAACCTATTCCTATCAGCATAAAGGATGGATTAGTAGAATGACTAGCAGGGACATCATCAGGGAAGAACTCAAAAGGGCTAATGATCAGTCAAATACAAGCCCATACACCACAAATAGTTTCCAAAATCATAGCACCATGACTCACCCCTACAAGCCGAGTGAGTGATTTGAAGCTATAAATGTTGGAGGCCATTAACACAATAGCAAACTTAGGGGAAATTTACCATTGGGCCTAATATGTTGTCGACATGCTCAAGACTATCTGTGAAAAATGCCGGGAGTCAACTGGAATTATTAGGTTCCCATCACTGATAATTTGGATAGCCATGTACCACTTATGTCCAATTGGAGATAAGCAATTCCAAAAACCATGCAAATATCACATGTGGCATTTCAAACCATTTTCACAGAATGGAACTCTGAAAAAACTAGCAAATGGCAAAGTATTGCTTGAAATTTGGTTTCAGACTCTAAAAATCTAGACAACTAGATGGAGGGTGCCTCAGAACATCCGAAAAACTCTACAAAAAACAACACACATTCAACTAGAGCTCGACCACACTACAGTCTGGCACATGCAGGGGGAAAAAGCAGAAACAAAACCTCTCAACTATTATCCTTTAGTTGATGAGATCTTCCAAGAGCTATCTCGACAATCCAATACCAAGCTGTCGATACTAGAAAAGGCCAAAGCAACAAATCAGCCAATTGAGGAACCCTTGAATAACCAAGAAAAAGAGGAGGATTATGAACTCCATCTATATATCAGTGCCTTCATGTTGAAGGACACAGCGATAGAGGATACCGGCAAGCTCCAACTAGTAACTGTTCCACAACCCCTTCAAATTGAATGTGCATCGATTGAACATCAGGTGGTCGCATTGACAGAACAACGTATCATCCCAAATCATCAACGAGAGGGAGGAGAAGAGAAAATAGAAGAATATATTGAATCAGATCATCCATAGTATGCTATGACAAAATAAAATTTAAGAAAAATAGCAAAGGAAATATCAGCCTCAAGGAAAAAATCTAGTCAAGAAAAAGGGAAAGGGAAGAGAAAACTTATCCTATCAGAGTCAGAAGATTAAAAATAACTATTGGCTACTACTCTCAACATCATAGAACATGTTGCAACAAATAAAATATTAGTCGAACACAATTCAAGCGGTTCATCGACACAAGAGTGAAACAAGGAAGACCGAAAAATGTAAAAACTACAAATCCTCTAGTCAATGAAGAGATTATTGATTTAGTTTCCACCCCCCCAACTCCCATCTGCAACCCAGATCACACAAGAAGATATCCCATAGCCACTTACCATCAGTGCTATCGATATCTGTAAAAATACTATGCTAGAGACATTAAAACCGATGGTGACTTCCAGGCATTTATTGAAAAACTCCCCAAATTACTCACCTGTGCTCAAAAAATTACCACAAACCGCACATTAATCGAGTCTAGCTCAGCACACCAGACCCTCTCATAGAAAATCGGCCAAATACCCCAGAAACCCAGATCTGTTGGAAATATAAGATCAAAATTCTTAAGGAACCCCGACAAAACTTCTCAAATTGTCACAAGCCGCACTTCATCATTTAAATCATCAAGTATTACCCATTCTTTACCAGCCAATGAACCAGTAGGAGACTTAGAAGAGAATGACCAAGAAGAGACTTTAGCAATCAATCAGGAGATCGACAACATACTCTTTATTGACCCAGATGACCCAACCAACTCACCACTAGAATTCGAAGATCCCCCATCAACTGAGCACATCCTAACCACACCACTTACACTAGACCACTCACCATGTCCATCACCACCCCCGAATCCAGAAAATTTTCCAAACCTTGCACCAACCATTTCAAACCCACCATATACACACTGAGCTCCAAGCTCTACCCAAGAAGTTCAACCAGAAATTCCCCCCAACTAATGAAGTTTCGCCCAATGAAGATCAACTGTGGGGAATCCAGCCACCTGAAAATCAACCACTTGCAGAACCATAGAATGAACAATAGGTCGACCAGCATAGACAAAAAAGGAAGAGAAAAGATAAAAAGAAAAAGGAACACCACAAAGAACAAAGACCGACAATGATCCACCTCAACCAACTAGGATCGACTACTGCAGTCAACATAGCGAAATTAAGAGATGGATAGTTGGGTCAACTCTTAGAGACCCCTGCCATAGAAGCAACAACAAGAAGAAAGACTAGACGAGAACAACTTGACAGCATTAAGAAAGAGAAAATTGAATTTCTGTCAAATTGTAGAAATTTAGTTCAAATAGTCATACCAAGACTATTAGAGGCAGACACTGACAAGCCACTGGAGAAATCATATCAACTATTTGAAATTGTGGTGTCGACCCTACAAGCACAACTATAAATTACAAAAGAATATCAAAAAGAGGAAACATACAGATTATTGAGACAACAGTACACATCATTCTCTGAAGCTCATAAGGTACTGTAGGACCACTTAGAAGAATCCATCATTACAAAAGAAGTACTCCGTAATTGGCACGCCTACTATCGACAAGTATTTCAGTAGACCTGATAGACTCATGAGAAAATCCAAGCAATAGAAAAGAGGCAAGGCCTTGAAAAAACAATGAGGAATACAATACAAAATCAAATTTTATTGGAAACAACAAAATTACAGAAACTAGAAAAATAAGCACATCAACGGGTTCAACAAGTACTACCAAGCCTCGACAAATTGGACACAATCGACCCACAGGTAAAGAGACTACTGGATACAGCAGAAGAAAAGGCTCAATTTATGGGGCTCGACATGCAAATCATCACCGATCTTTCCATCCAAGAGAAAATGTCGAATATGTCAAGCATCACAACCTTGACTATCAATATCTAAAAAGTGCTACAGAATTGGACAAAGTTTCAACACCAACTGGCCATTACTGCAGAAGCCATTGTGGAAGTATGTGTGCAGAAACGACCAACCATCCAACTACACAGTCCATGAAGCCAAACCAAAGTAGAAGTAACTACCTTAAATAACGCAATGTTTAGTACCTCCCTTGTTTCTTTGGGACAAAGAAATATTTTGTTCCTGGGGGAGATGTTGGATGAGCTAGTCGGTGAGCTGACTAGTCAAGTAGCTGACTAATCGGAGATTAGGTTGGACGCATAAAGTCATGTTGGTTGAATGAACCGACAGGTAGTTACTTGTAACCATTTGTAATCATATATATTAGGCTATTGAATGAACCTCATGTGACTTATTAATACAACTATTATTCTACCTTACCATTCTATCTCTTGTGTCTATTATGATTATATGTTTATATGTGTATTATTGGTAACCCTATGTGATCTGATAGATTACAACAACACTCATAAGAACTTCAAAGTGTATCAGATGGATGTTAAGTCATCTTTTCTCAATAGAGATCTAGAAGAAGAAGTTTATATAGAGCAACCTGAAGGATTCTAACTGACAAACAATCCTGACAGTGTCTGCAAACTAGAGAAGGATCTATATGGATTGAAACAAGCACCAAGAGCCTGGTACTATAGATTGGATAAATATCTACATGACACAAGATTCAAGAAAGTTAGTTTTGATAGTAACTTGTATATCAAATATGAAAGTGATAATCTATTAGTTGTTTTTGCGTATGTGGATGACATTATATTTGGATGCACTAATAATTCTTTTGTCCAATGGTTTGATAATTCCATGCAATTTGAGTTTGAGATGTCAATGATAGGATAATTGTCATTCTTTCTTGGTCTTCACATTATTCAAAGTTTTGAAGGTTTATTTCTGTCCCAAGAGAACTGTTTGAAGGACATGTTGAAGAAATTTCAGATGGAAGATGCATCATCTGTTAGTACACCTATGGTTGTTAGCTGTAAGCTTAGAAAGGATGATCCCTCACCTGATGTTGATCAATGAACATATCGGTTAGTGATGGGAAGTCTCTTATACATCACAACATCTTGTCCTGATATAATGCTAGCTGTTGGAATGGTAGGTAGATTCCATTCTATCCTAAGAAAAGTCATTTGGTGCATGTTAAGATGATATTTAGATATTTGAAGGGAACACTGACTTATGGTATTTGGTGTGTTAGAAATTTGAATCTTCAGTTAATTGCATATTCAGATATTGATTGGGAAAACTGTTTTGGTGAAAGAAAGAGACAAGTGGAGGTGCATTCTTCTTAAGTGATTCTTTAGTTGCATGGCTGAGTAAGAAGCAAGCCTCAATCTATAGAAGCTTAATACATTGCTGTTGCAACTTGCTGTACACAAATAATATGGATGATTTAGAATCTGGAAGAACTAGAGCTAAAATATGATGATACCATTCCTCTCCATTGTGATAATACCAGCGCCATTAGTTTGTCCAAAAATACAGTCTTTCATTCCAAGAATAAGAGCATACTCAGTAGGTTACAAAGTATCACTTCTTAATGGAGTAGGTTACAAACATAGCACTGAGTATCACTTATTAATGGAGTAGGTTACAAACATAGTACTGAGTATCACTTCTTAATGGAGTAGGTTACAAACATAGTAGTTCAATTGCATTTTATTCCTTCTACAGAACAGACTGCTGATATCTTCACTAAACCATTACCAAATACATAGTTAGAGTACATACGCTAGAACCTAGGTATCATATCTTATTCCAAATAACTTGTTCACTTTGATAGGGTGAGCTGTGATATAGAGTCCTCTTTGACATTGATGTTAAAGGGGGAGAAGTTGTTTGTTAAAGAAGATAAAAATATTGATGATTACTAGTATAGCATGCATACAGAAGTTGAAGATTTCCATCAATGCCAAAGGGGGATATTGTTAGAGGCTTTGCGGTCATGTGGAAACAGATCAGAGTATGACTTGGTTGTCATCGATGGAAACATAGTTCCAAGCATATCATCCAAATAAGCAGAGGAATCAGAATAATCCATGGCTTGTGTGTCATCAAATAGATCCACGATCGTATTTGATTTGCGTAGAAAAGAGATGAAGATCCACAGAGTTAGATCCTTCTCCGCATCAAAATATAGATCGATGGTCATGATCCACCACACAATAGATCGTCAATCGCGATCCACCTTGAAATATATTGATAGTTCAGGAAGAGGCTTGGGAGAGAGGAAAGGAAGAAGTACAAAAGTTCAAGAATAAGAAAAGTTATATTTTCGATTTTTGAAGTCGGAAAGCGGAAAGTGGTAGAACAAGAAACGACTAAGGCTAAAAGCTTGGTTTTCTGATTCCAAAGTATGAAATCCAAAAATGTGAACTGTGAAAGTGTGGAAGTGTGAGAGTGCAGAAGGACCGAAGTGTTGAAGTGAGGAATTTCGGAAGTGAGGGAAGTTGAGGCTTGAAATTCGGGGAATTAAGGTTTCCGATTTTCAATTTTCGCATGGGGAAAAGGTGAGTGCGGAAAGCAGAAAGTATGGAATTTATTTAAACAAATGTTGAAAACCTGAGATCTGTATCCCACACCAGATCTAAGATCGATGGCTGAGAAAGAGTGCACAAGAAATCAATGACGTGGAAGGAGTTTTGCAAGCGGAAGACATAAAGCAGAGAAGCATGGAAGTTGTTTACAAAAATGTTGAAAACCCGGGATCTGCATCCCGCACCGGATCTAAGATTGATGATTGAGAAAGTTTGTACAAGAAATCGATGATGAAGATTGAAATTGGATAAAAGGATGTGTGAAAGTAGGTGTTTTTTAAATATCTACTTCGTATCAACAATCATAATAAAGGCCACACGAAATTGATGGTGCGAAAGAATCTCGTGGAAGAAGAAGTGTGGAAACACTGATTTGTTGAAGAAATAAAATTGTGGAACAATTGAGTTGCAAAAAATGACAATTGGAGAAGAAGCCAAATGGCGAAGATGCATTGCAAAAAATCATGATTTCTTAGTGATTGGACTTCTTATATGTCATAAGGCATCGAATGGTTTGATTATTTATGGAAATGGACCATTAGGCATACGAACAGGTAAAGGGTTTAAATATTGATATGTATAAAAGGATGTTCATGGTGAAGGAATGGTCGCGCTCTCTACAGATAGAGATTTGGTGCATGGATCGTCGTCGAAGTGGAGATTGCATAATGACAAAGGACTCTAAGTTCTTTCAAGAATATCCAGAACAGAGACAATGAGGGGAACCAAGGTGCATAAGAAACTCCATAAGTAGATTAGAACATAGTAGGTATGTATTATTATATGTGTTTTTCTACATATTGTACTAAACATGTTTAAATCTGAGAAACAAGGGTGGTAGGGTGGTGCTAGGAAAAACATGTTCTCTTCTATGTATAAGTTGGAGCCTTTACAAGTGAAGGTTGATTCTTTCAGTCGGTTGTAGTTGGAGAATGTTATTTTAGTGGGTGCTAGAAAAACATGAGGGTTGGTTCTCTCCACAAGAACTATTTTGTAAAACAGAGGTTGCAGCCTCATTTCAGTATGTGCTCAAATAAAAATGAATATTTTCTGTCGCTATCATGTGTGTGTGATTGATAGTCATCATCTCTTCTGTTATACTTGTTGCATTATCATAACTATAAATATGTAATCAATAATAATGGTTTAATCTTTTAATATTTATAAATAATGGATTCACCCCCCCCCCTTCTTAATTATTTGAGTAATTTCAACAAATGCAGGAAGAAGAAGTATGATTAAGGAAGGAAAATACAGAACCCGTCAATGAACAAAAACACTTCATCAAGCGCAATGTTAATGGAATGTGCATCCCCAATCGAATGAAACATTGTCCAAGAAATTCCCTGCAACATACAGTATTTAGATTCAGGTTGCAGCAATCACATGACTGGTAATTTAAATTTGTTTTCCAGTCTAGATAAATTAGTGCAAGTCATTGTTTTAGGGAAAAGGTATTGTTGGTATTCTAACCAAATAGGGGGAGCGAAATTTTATGCCTGATGTTTATCATGTCGAAGGTCTGAAACACAATTTGTTGAGTATTGGACAACTTATACAAAAAGGTTACAAAGTCTACATGGAGGACAATCACTATGTGATTAAAGACATATATAGAAGAAACTAGTTGATAGAAAAAGTGTTAATGACAAGAAATCGCTTGTTTCCATTGCAAATAGTTCTAGGCATGAGAGGAAAAAAAATACAAGTGTTGCGTTCAAGGCAGAAATCAAAGAAGTAATTGTACATTGCAACAATAAAGAAAATGGAAACACTAAAATTTAAGCAGCGTTTCAAACATAATTTTAGGATGATTCCCAGCTGTGACATTTCATATTTGGACGTCTAAATTTTGGTGGGTTGAAGCTACTGCACACGAAGAATATAGTGAAAGGATTTCCATTGATTGAAAAACTCGATCGAGTTTTTGAAGGATACATTTTTGGTAAGTAGCATAGAGAGACTTTTTCAGTCAGAAATTCATACATAACACGCAAACCACTTGAGATTGTGCACTCTAATATTTGTGTCCCAATGCAGACATTATCCATAGGGGGTTGAAATTATTTTCTTACTTTTATTGATGACTACTAAAGAAAAACATTGGTATATTTTCTGAAACATAAATCTGATGCATTTAGTTGTTTTTAGCAGTTCAAAGCACTCGTGGAGAACCAGAGTGGACATCGCATTAAAATCTTAAGGAAGAACATAGGCGGTGAATATGTCTCGAATAAATTTCAAAATTTTTCCAAAACCCATGGCATATAAAAGTAATTCACTGCATGGTATACACCTCAACAGAACGATGTTGCAGAGAGAAAAAACATAATCATTATAGAGATGATGCACAACATGTTGGAAACCAACCATTTTCCAAATGAATATTGGGCTGAAGCAGTCGCAACTCCTGTATATATTATGAACCGGTGTCCGACAAAGAGCGTGAAGAAAAAGGTTCCTCAAGAAGCATGGACATGTATGAATCATAGTGTTTCTCATTTAAAAGTTTTTGGTTGTGTTTCATATTCTCATGTGTGAGATGAGATGAGAAATAATTAGACAAAAAGGGATAGAAATGTATTTTTGTTCGCTACTCTGAAGAAACAAAAGCATACAAGCTATATGACCTTGTTATAAGGAAAGTAATTATCATTCGCGATGTTCAATTGATTGAGAATGAATCATGGGATGGAACCATAGATAATAATGTCAATGTTGTGTCGAATGTCTAGTATGATGACATGAAAGAGGAAGTGGTTCAAACACCACATGCAATTCAACTGGTCACAACACCGATGAATCCCATGACACCATGACATTGTTCAGCACAAGGGACATCGACACAAGTCACATCTCAAGCTACACTGTCAAGCACACCAAGAGGACACTATACTCCATCAAACAGTTCGTCGAAGTCGACATCAATAGATCCAGTGAAGACAAGAAGTCTGTGTGAAATATATGAAGTTGGTACACCAAAATCATTCTCTCTCTTTGCATTATTTTCAAAAATTGATGATCCACTAACATTTGAGAAAAGTGACAAAGACGAGGTATGGGCAGAAGCCATGAATGAAGAAATACAATGCATTGAGAGAAACCAGACATGCGAATTAGTTGATGTACAAAAAGATAAAAATGTAATCAGTGTCAAATGGATTGACAAGAACAAGCAACATGTTGATGGGAATGTGTATAAGCACACAGAAATAATGGACACAAGAGGGTTCACACATCAACTTGATAGATATTTCATTAGAACCTTTGCACCAGTCGCATGCATGGATACAGTCGGAACTATTTTGGCCATCGCTACACAAAACAAATGGCCTGTTTATCAAATGGATGTTAAGCCGGAATTTTTGAATGGATATCTAGAAGATGAAGTATATGTGGAACATCCACAAGGCTGATCCATCTAACATTTGGCATGTTTTCGAAATTCAATAAAGTATAGCACTTTGATTGCTTTGATTACTCTGACTGCTTTGATAGGTTCCACATTAGCTTCGACAAGTTTGAACCTCGACACAACTGAACTCGATAGGTTTCACACTTGACATACATCATCTACACATGCATTGTCGACATCAATGGCTGTCAAACATCGACATAATGTCTTTGTCTTCTAGTTGTCTGCGATAGTTAAACTTTTGAACCATTATAACTTCTTTTGTAACTAAACATAATGAGTAGTTACCAAATCATCTCAACATTTGAATTCTTCCACATTATCTCTGTGGATACTTTATTTCGAACTAGTATGTTTATTTCCTTAAATTTTCTTCTTATATGCTTCTACCATAACAGTACTCGACTCATTAAGTTGACTGTTGTCCCCACTGTGCACCTAGGCATGACCTGGACCATTGGTATCAAATCTTGATCTTGATCGGATCCTAAGTTATATAAGTACTTTCATCGAAGTTATTTAACTTATTCATGTTCAAACACGCTCACAAAATCAACAAAACAAGAATAAAATTCCTTCAACTTCAAAAAAGATGGTCGAAGAAGGAGACAATAGACATGCAATTGACGAGACAGAAAAACTCATAGAAAAAGCACTGGCTCACCAATGGATCGAAATGTTTTCCTAGTTCATCGAGATTTGCATTTGATTCACCTTTAAATCTGAGGAAACCTTGATGCGAACTCACTCCGATAAAATCATCCCCTTCAAAGTACAAATGAATCTAGACATACCAAATCATGCAAGAAATATTGATGTAGAATGCATTGACAATTGGGTACAACAACTGGAATTTTATTACTCCATGAATCAACTCTTCGAAGCGGAAAAGATCACCATTGTGTCATTAAATATGTAAACCTATGTACATTGCTGGTGGGAAAATTTATTGACAAATATGGAAAAGAAGGCCACCCCATAGACACATGGGTAAAATTTGTTGAGTATGCCCAAAAGGAGTTTTAGACACCCAAGTATCTTGAACAACAGTATAAGAAGTGGAAACAGCTAAGGAAGTGGAAATACCAGTCTGGGAAGAGTTATACTAACTCATTTTATCAACTCATGGATAAAATTGGCATCCAAGAAGAAGAAAAATTGCTTTTCCTGAAGTACGTTAGTGGTTTATCCCCATACATTCAGGAAGAGATGGAGCTTCTAAATGTTGGTATGCTTACGAATTCATTCCATTATACCAGCAATATTGAAGCCAAATAAAAAGGAAAATCATGTTTCATGAACAATCCAATAGGTCAAGCATCATACAAGAATTCACCAGCCAACTCCAACAAGTTCAATAACCCTTCTCATCCGACTCCACGAAAGCCCGACCATCAAAAGAAAAAATTTCAGAAAGATAGGTGGGATAGTAGCAAACAAACGCATACAAGGAAATGGTGTGATTATCACAATTCAACATTGATTGATACCGATGCAAAAGCATCTTGATATCCATTCAAATTCCAAGCTCAATGTTTGATCATACCTAGAAGGGGTCCTCATTTCTGAATTGATGGTCTTTGAAATATCACATTGTAAGAAAACCTATGCAAAATATGATTCTAGATGGGTGATGAGTCATGTAACAAAGCCCTATCCTATGGTAGTGAATCATAGAGTTAGATTTGGGAGCTTGTTGTAATTAGGTTTTGTTAGTAGCAACTTAGGAAATGATTGAGATATTTAAGGTCTCAATAAGTTGTTTAGGAGAATTATTTCGATAAGTATTTCTATAATTATGTAATCCTATAAGGAAATATAGGAGGTAGTAGAATCAAATATAGAAGTAGTAAGAATAGAGTAAATATGTCTTAAGCAAGACCAATCAAATATGTATCAGGACTAAGGAGATCAGAACACAGGTTCTGAGATAATTTTATATGTACAGTTTCATTGGGTGAATGGAAAAGCGTATTTTAGCATAATCTTTGTATGAAATTATAACTCTGTCTAAATGTGTGATTTCAAAATCATATAAATGAATGTTTGATTAGATCTCTATTAATAGTTGATAATATTGTGTGTAAATTTAGGGATTCTGAGAGTCACAGAATACTGATTAGATTGATCGATTCTTTGATCAATCAAAGGAGGAATTAGGATTACAATTATTGAGATTTATTGAATGGAATTCTTTAGAATCACCTTGTTATATGTTTCTGGATCAATGATTTATCACTACAAGGATCGATGGTAAAAAAGGCCTAAGTTTGTACCTATGTGGAAGGTTTAGATCGTGGTAGGAGAAAATCCATGCCTGAAAGTTGATTTCATGGATTGGAGTTACATATGATATAACCCAACACTATCTGAGTTAAATTATCCTCACGATTGTTGATCATGTGGTGGAGATATGAAAGTGTCGAAGATCTACGGTCAGAAGGAATTTCGTCGAATAAATAGCAAGGAGGATAAAAAGGGAGTTGGGCTCTGAAATTGGGAATTAATCATTGCAAAGACGATCAATATCAACAAACGAGGTTTGTCATGGAACCAGATCAATGGTGGTTAGCTATTTTGCTGGGCGAAATAGCACGGACAAAGGATATTTCAATGTGCGTGAAATTTATTTTACATATGCTTTGTTCCATTTAGAGTCCACAGTTGATCTAGATTTGACGTGCGTTACTCATTTCACCAATGAAATAGAAGGTGAGTTAATTGCTATAGATGGTAGAGAAATATTTATGAAATTCAATTCATCAAAGGTTTCAATTCGGGTTTTCGTTGAGTGTTAGAGGGACCATTGGCCAGGTTGGTTAATTTATAGCTTCTACTAAATTTAGAGACGACTAAATTGAGTATAAATCCATCTAAAGACTTATACAAGAGGGTCCTAGGATCAGTTTGGTATCAGAGTAGTGCAAAATATTTGGATACAATGAAGAGAAGTTTTTTATTTTTATTTTTTCCAGGTTGAAGGAAGATTGTTGATTTCTAAACAAAGGAATTAAGGGGGTATTGTGGTAAGGGAACCCTCACAGCAAAGTGCTGTAGGAAATGAATTTAAGTGTTAATCTTGTATATAGCATAGTGAGTGCTCAAAAGGTTCCATGTGAGAACCAAGAGAATGCCAAGAGGTCAAGTAGGAGGAAACTTAATGAGGTAGTGAGAAGGGAGGCTTGATTGCAGTTTATTATGAGTATGGATAAACTCACGGAGGTAGTGAGAAAGGTCATTGATAATCATCTAAAGGGTTGAAGAGGAAGCCACAAGAGAGTAAAGGAAGATTCCAGTGCAGTTGGTGTCAGGAGGGTGAACTAAAGTAAATTTGGCAGAGAGATTACTGAGATGAAGGAAAGGCGTAGTATAGTGACAAAAGTGTTGCATGAATAAGATACAAAATATCAATATTATAGATGGAAGTTGAAGAGGAAAGTGTAATTTCCTGTAAAATGGTTATGTGCTAGGAATCTCAAACACAATATTAGTGATTGGATGAAGGAAGAGGAAAATATCATAGAAGATGAGCATGAGGAGGAAGTTTATATTATGTGTGAATCTGAGCAAGGTGTGTACCTCGCTAAAGAGAAAGAGGATGTCGATACAAAGTTTGCTAATAAACTCATGAATAGGGAAAGGAGTTCATATCAGTATACGGGGGAAAATGAGGATGTTGATGAGAAGTCCATTGAGGATTTCAAATATTTTGTGCAGAAAATTGTCAACATGGAATGATGGAAGTGAAGGAATCAGTTGAGACTGAAGAGCCTTATGTTCTTAATACTAATGAAACGTGTTTAACTGCATGTTGCACAAATGAAATAAGAGGACAATTGCTGAATATTGTTGAACATATTAGAGAGGATGAAGATGAAGGTGAAACCATGGACATGTGGTGGAATGTGTATGTTTTAAATATTTATTTGATGACTTTTCTATAGGTATTGTGCAAATGGATAGTTTGAATAACAAATGAGGAAGCATAGTTTCCTGATGGAAATAAAATTTATTTTCATTAGCTAAAGGAAAATATAGAGGAATAAATTGTCTTGAGAGACAATATGGCAGCTCATGATAGGGCTGAAGATATTGAAGGAAGTGGTAAAGAATTTGTTGTGTTGCAGCAAGGGAGAATCCTTTTGAGGTTTTAAACACTTATGAGCAAGAGTGTGTTGCAACAGAGGATAATAAGAATGATTATATTCTTACGACAGAGGAGGACACCCAGATACAGGTGTTTCATCAAAGAGAAAGGTTGGATGATGAAATTGATGAGATGTGGAAGCTTATGCAAAGAAGTTCCAATAGGAGGTATGGAAGAAAGAGGAATATAGACAGTCTTGAAGAACAATTGACTGTACATATCTCTATAAGTAAAGCTTATGGTGGTTTGCAGATTAAGATATGGGATCTAGGAGGTTTGAGGATTAAGTTTAAATGCCCAAGGGGTCATGATTCCCCATCATCATCAGAGTCGAAAGACGCAAAGCTAGAACTTCACTAGCCAAGTTCCCTATTGACAGTTGGATGGATGTATTCCTCTAAAATGTTATAGGTGTGATCCCAACCTCTTCCTACTTCATCCTTCACTGGTTCAACATAACTTTTCCCTCTATTTGGATCCATCAGAGCAATGACTTATGTATTTATTTTCAAAGGTCATCATGTGCTTCTTAAAATTGATCGCTTCCATACTTTCATTGTCCCATTCGATCCCCAACAACGCGGGATAAGAGCCTCCACCATAAAAAATGTCAATAAAATTAAAGTCGGCATAATCCTTCATGCCCTCAGCATCCATTACCAGTTGTGACACACGCCCAATTGGTGTTACCTTGGCATTATTAGCCACTCACAGCTGCATAGGAGACCAAACTAGTGTTGGTCTCCCCATCTTCTACCATGTCTGTCTTGTCAGAATATTAACATCTGAGCCTAGATCCAAAATGACTGATTCAGCCTCATAGTCCCCGATCTGAATATTCATGTGGATCTCTTTTCTCGTATTTTTCTTATTCAAATATTTCACCGTGGAGTTCCTCCACCCTTTAGCCGGTCGATCCAATAAATATTCAATATCAACAAAAGCATCGGTATCTCTTTCCATTGACAAATAACTTTCAAATAAGTTCTACAAGGTACCATGCTATCATGATAGTCCTGTTTCCCTAGCTGAATCAAAAGTAGTGGGAATTTCATAAACAAACAACTTACCCATATTTCTATGCATCTCATCCCATGCTTCAAAGAATGTATCCTTCTATGTTTTGACATCAAATTGCACCTTCTTCTTTTCATCCAACTAGACCTATGGAAATGGATATCTTCTCTAGTCATCGCACCTTCGCGATTGATGAAAACAACATCAACATCCTTCGTCTTGGGCTCTTCTGAGATCATTGCAACCATTGACCCTTGGTTCTAGTTCAATGATGGATTCACTTGTTGGTTCACGTTTTGATTTGAATTCTACTTTTGAATTGGAATTTGATGTTGGTTTTGAATGGGAACTTGATTATGAGCATGAATCTGCAACTAGTTCTAGTTTTGCAATTGTTTCTGGTTCTGATTCTGTAACTGGTTCTAGTTTTGTAACTACTGAACTTTTCTTTCCTGCCACCTAGGGATCAGCTGGGACATTTCTCAACCGTGTGATTGAAAGCAATGCAAAATGTATATTGTGCTTGTACTTACAATTGTAGACAATCTCTCTGATAATGTCCTAATACACCACAATTATAACATTTTATTGGTTCGCTACCTTGTCCTCCTCCTTTACCATACCCTCCACCTCGTCCTCCTCGGAATCCTCTATGCAATCCTCCTTATTGATGATACTACGGATAATTGTACTACTACTACGGATAATTGTACTACTACTACGAGGGATTTGGTTGTTGTTGAACGTACTGCGCTGACTAAACATACTGTGGGTGTTGTGCCACCATCTACATTTGATTATACTCAAGTTGTAGCACAAACTACTGTTTTAGTTGTGGGTGTGGTAATAATTTCATCTACGATTGCGACTATGGTACAAACTATGGTTGAGGTGGTGGTTGTACGAGCTACTGAAGAGGCTTTGGTTGTTGTACTGATCGATGGTATTCTCCCTTCACATAGTACAATTCATGTGTTATTTCCTGGAGTAGGTCATATTTGTGACAATCCTTATCGTCATTATCTTCTGTATATTTCCGCAATATTCATGTTGATGCCTATACACTTGAAAAATATGGCACCATGGCAAACCTCCACAACTCAGTGGGTTCGACGCTCCAAACAATAGGTAATTCAGAAAATTTGGACAATTATCCTTAGTGTGTCCATCTACGCAACATCACGTACACCAAAATTATTCACAATGTTCCTTTGATTTCTTGATATTTTGCAACTAGAGTGTCAAATTCGCCAGCTACATTTGAATCTGGTTCATACCAACTACATTCTCTCCAATAGGTGAAGCTTCAAACTTCATCGTGATTTCAAAGACTCACTTTGTGTCACAATCTTCTGCTGCATCAATGATTGTCTGATATGAGATACTAACATCGTGATGAACCTTTCTTTGTGCTGAACATCGCTCATCTTGAAGCTGACCCTTGCCATCAATGTCTTAAATATTTTGTCAAAATCCCAAACAGTTTCGTTAGACAATTGCTTAATATCCTTTAGTTCCGTAATGTTAGCGCTTCCGACTTCGGTTTTCTAAATTCTTCAATTAATCCTTTTCTGACTCCTGTCAAAGTCTTCACTAGAGTCCTTGTGGGAACTTGTATAAATTTCATGTACCAATCTAGTGCGCGACCCCAAAGAGTGATCACCAATTGGCCCTTCTTGACATCATCATCCGTAGTTTTTCTAATAGTCCACACTGCGTCACACAGAAACCAGTATCGATCAGGATGTGCAGTACCGTTTCCATGAAATAAAGGTAACTTCACGTCATCTCCTGCCATCCTAGGCCTTCTTCCTACAGTATTTGATCCACTACTATTAGAGTGTTGCTGGAACATTGGACAAGTCAATGTTGAACTTGCGTTTCTTCCTGAATGTGGTGTAGTGTGCGGAGGTGTGGGTATGTTGCTATTGGGGGTTGATCTTACCTCTAACATGGGTGTAGCCTAGTCATCCTTGTCATCACTATAGGGTCACTTTGTCCCATTTGGTATTTCTTTGTGGTCTTGTGTTTCGATCGTAGCATGACCTTCCCTTGTCCTTTTCCTCTTCTATTTTCGAAGCCTTGCTCCTCCTCTCATAATACCACTCTCTTCCTCGGCTTCCCTCACAGTCTGATCATAAATTCCATTAATGTACCGTGTATCATTTCATTTGTCCCCCACTTTCTTCACAGTACACAACCTCTACACACCAGGGTTCTACTACTCAGGGTGCATCTTCAATATGCCCTTTTCACAAATGAGCATATTAATGGACAATTGTAGAGACAAAAGAAACCTACCTATTGGTCTATTGAAGAAATCCATTTTTTTTTCACTATAGGATCTAGGCGTATCAACCGTGAACTCAGTGATGTATCCCTCCAAGATATTATCAATCCAGACTTCAACAAGCCGTGATGCCCTATTTCTACCTCTTGTAGCTCCTTTATCAATTCTAGGGTCCAGGACATTGGATCAACCCCTTGGAAATTGGTCATGTGATAGGTTAATTGTACTAACCACTCGTACAAGATTATCCAAAATTCAGAGAAAAAGTACTCATGTGGACTGTTGTGCATGTACCTCTCTAGCCACTTATCTGTCGTTAGTCCAGGGTTCTAATTTTCTTTCTCAGCAAACTCCCATAGCTTTTGGTCGAACCAATCTTGGATTTTTTATTTCATTGGATACCACAACATGTCCTCCCTTTAGTCTCACTAAGGTCCCAACACAAATATTAGTGCAAAGATAATAAACATAAAACACTAATATTTACACTAAAGTGCAATAAAGTGCAACTTGTTTATTTACAAACATTTGAAGACCTCCATGTAATATAGATGGACACAACAAGTTCAATGCTATTAGGAGTCACTTAATATGAGATTTGGGCATGTTATCATGACTCACATATCTAAATTAGAATTTGAATTAAAATCCATCCTAAATAGCATGGAGGTTAGCAAAGGATTTGGGATTAGATTTGAGTTGATTTTGAGATCCAATTTATTAGTAATTTGGTGAGGATATTTTGGATCTTCATGAGGATATTTTGGATATTCATTTATTATATGTTATGGAAAATTGATGCATAAATAAGAGTTCCTTCTCCATTCAAAGGGGAGGACTCTTAGACAAACAAGTCCAATTTGTGATGGAATAAGAATTATATTTCTTTTTATCTCTTTTGTAATTTAGTTGTTAGTTCTTTAATTTCTCTTTTGTTGATGTATATTGTAGTTCTTTCACTTTCATAATTTGTAATTAGACTAACTCATTTTTGTTGTTTAGCATAGAATGCATTTTCTTTTGATTCATTTATTTTTGTAGATGTATTGTTAATATGGTTTCTTTATTCATCCAAGTGTGTTAGATTCATAGATTAATGTGGTTGCAACCATAGTGTGCAAGTGTGAATGTGATTTACTTTTCTATAAGTGTGATTTACTTTCCGCGAAGGTGATTCACATTCTCACAAATGTGATTTAATTTTCTGGAAGCGTGAGTGTGTTTCAATTTTGCAAGAGTGGGTGTTAATTTCTTTTTCCATACAGTATGGATTATTTTTAGTATTTGCTTTCTGTAATTTAATTTTATGTTGTGTGATTTGCTTTGTCGAAACACATATTATATGACCAATGTTAGTGAGGAAACTATATCTTGCATATAATTTTCTTGATGAACTTGAAATAACAGACATTACCCTGGATGGATAATTTATGATGTGAATTGATTTTTTTAATAAGAAATTAAATCGCCCAACATTTTAGTGTTGTTTCCAGGGAGGTCATTGAACGAACAAATGTAAATACTAGCATTGGTTTTAGTTGTATTTCATTGTAGATGTGTTCCTGATCTTGAGGTGTCTAGGCAGCAAGACATAGTGAATAGATATGTATCATTCAATAGACTATAATGGGATCGGCCTCATAAGGGTCAAGGCATGTAGATTGTTTGATTACTTTTCAGTGGATTGAATTTGTTATGAGTGATGTTTTTATTTCTTTTCATTTAAGGTTTCATTTTATTTTTTCATCATTCCTCTCATTAGTGCGGTAAGAGACACCCATATTACTAATCTCTCTTTTGGAGCAAGTTGGTAAGAAGGAAGCATTGGTGAATGAAGATCCTAGTAGAGGAGAAGCTACGAGGATATAGAAGACTTCAATATTGAAACTTGTATGATCTTGTTAAGTAGTTATATTTCACTTTTTTGTATTATTTTGAATACATTATATTGAAAATATGACAACCACAAAATTACACAACTTTAATTTGAAAATCATATCATTTTTTAGGAGTTGCAACAATTGTTGCAACACACTATGTAAGTCATTCTAGCTACCAAATGCTTCAAATTTTGATATGTGGGTGTATTCCATTAAAATGTATATCATTATAGACATATAAAACCATCTGTATCATTGTTTGGGAGCTATGTTTTGTTTATTCCATTTTGTGGCTTTTCGGCATGTTGGAATTCACTGAAACATACTCAGGACAGTCATGTTTTGAGGAACCAAATCATATTATTTTTAAAAACCAGTTTCTATCTAAAGTATCCCCTTGAGTCTAATTTCCAATACAATTTGAATTTTTCAATTTGGCTTTCAAACAAAAAAAATATGATCAAACTATTGATTAGAGGTAGAGTAGGAAGCTCAAAAACAGAGTTGGACAATCATGTTTTTGGAGACCTAATGGGTGAATTTTAAAAAAATGTTTATATGGGATGTTCCCCCATGAACATATTTACAACAAAATTTGAATCATTCAATTTCTATATCATATGAAGGAGATATGACATATGACAACATTAGGATGTAGACTGTTACTCAGAGTATTTTACATATCATATCATGGAATTTTTTAGACATGTTTCTAATGGAGGTATCCTATGAATATACTTTCATTTGGATATGAAATCACTCAAATCAGATAAGGGACAAAGAATTTATGATCAAAACACTGATGGTTAGTCTGGCTGGCAACTGCTTTCCAACATGTATAAAGTGAATTTTGTTTCATTCATTTTCTTTGGATTTATTTTATAAGCAATAACTGTCATTTTTTTTGCATATGCCTTGGATTATGAGATCCTGTGCACCTATCTTCTTCCATGATCTCATGTTTTATTGTGGGAAAGTGATATTTTTGTGCAGGTCCTCAAAATATTGAAGAAGGTCAATACATGTATGAGTGGTATTTGAATAAAAAACATTTCATGTCATATGGGCATACCTTCCACACATTTAAAATTCAATATGTTCAAATTTTTTCCTTCCTAGAAGAATATTTTTCTCGGATTAAGCACACAGCACATGAATAATTGATGTGTCGACCAGATAAAGACCAATTTTTCAAGAGTCAATACCCATTGTTACATCTCAATCCCATTCCTACCAAACGATACTTCAATTATAGCTCATTATTATCATACTCATTCACCAACATTATGGTATGCATATGCATTTCCTTCTTCCCATTTCAATATATATGCATGTTGAAAGTATTCCTTGCTTATGTTATTATCTCTAAAATCCAATGACCTTCATTAGAATACCATTAATGTAACCACTACCTTTAGATCAATTTCATCCTCCACTCCTCCACTTCCACGATTTCTTGCTCCACCCACCCCTAACCCATGCCATAAAGATATATTGGCTCACTTACCATCCCAAGTTTCCTCATTTTCCTATCAAGGTTCCAAACAAAAGTTGATGGTGAAAACCCGTCTCAGGCGCCATCAAGCCTTGGAATTCTTGAAAAATAGCTTGGTGGAAGTTATTGTTGAGACTCAAAAATGTCACATTTTCATCCACTTTATCTTCCTCTATTCCTCACATGTCATCGTCCCATTAACCTTTTATCATACCATTTCCATACATATATGTGGGTTTCACCTTATTATTTCCACTTTAGTCATTTTAGTATTATAAGTGAATTTATGATTAAAATATTAGAAATTAAACATGTTTTTTACTAATATCTCAAATATGTATGAGCTTTGTAATGTGTAGGAATATGTGAAGGATTAATTAAAGAAAATACTTATCGAATATCTCCTCCACCATTTCAAGGAGATAATTATTCAAGATAATTCTAATGATAAGATCATGAAGATTTGGTTGGCATATCCTATTTAGGATTTATGAGAGACATGTGGAGAATTTGTAAGAGACATGTGGAGGATTTGAAGGGATCATATCTTGTAATAATAGGAAATTAGTTGAGTGGTTGAGTGAATAGTGGATATCTCAAAATGAGATGGTTTTCTTCTTCTCAAAGGAGTTCATGTATAAAAGAGAGTTCTTTCTCTTCATTTCACATCATAGGATATAGATCAGAGATAGATAGTAGATTGTAGAAGTTAGTATTGACATTGTAATGTGGAGAAGGGAATTCTTATATTTTGTTCATAATATTGGCTTTGATTCTTTCATGATTTGTCACTGATTCTTATTATGTAAATTAAGATTTCTTTATTGTTAATGTGAGCTCACATGTGTTGTCTTGTTGCTCTTCATATGTTGTCTTTCTTTTATGCAATTCACTTTCAGCTGTGTGTTTCATCTTCCTGCATTAGATTAGCAATTGTGTGTTTCAGCTTAAGGGGCGTTAGATTAGATTAGTCTTAGTTTCATGGGGGGTTAGATTAGCTCAATTTCACTTTAGTCCTACATATACTTTGCATGTGCTTCATAAGCCTACAAACTTCAGATTGACAAATTAAATGGTTGGGCAATCACTACAACAGAATTAAAATGACATTAATTCGGCCAAACATTTTGGCACCATTGTTGGGGAATCATGATGGATTGAAGTTTAGTTTGATTTTTCTGCAAGCATACACTAGACTGTGAATTTCAATTTCTGCAAAGAGTGTTTCAATGCTGCAAGTGTGAATTTCAATTTGAGTAAGTGTGTTTTTTTTTTTTGCAACAGTGAAGAGTAATTGTTTTCTGTACTGTGTTTTTTTTTAATTTGTTTTAGCAAGAGTGTTTATTTAAAATTTTCATTTAGTTTTGGGTGTTTTAAGAATCCCTTTTTCAAAATGATTTAACATTGAGTTTAAGCTTGGAACAACTCACTCAGATCCTTGCAAAAGTAGTGATCTCCTCTTCTCACAAAGAAGAGATCCTGAAAGCAGCCAAGAACTTAATTACTCCTCCAACAATGAACAAGGAATCAACATATGAAGAATCCTACACATTTGATGACGAACAATCATGTGAATAGGAGATCAAGGAGGACCACAAGGAGTTGCAGCATGATCTAAGGAAAGAGAACTATGCCCACGAAATCCCTATTGAACAATGGTTTCAAGCAAGTACGAGGTTAGAACAATTTAGTTTTTCTTTTTTCTAGTTAATTCACAACCACAACAATTAATTTCACACATTTATGTTTATCCTCATCTTCTATTTGCAAAAATAACATTGAACATATTCTTATTGGTGTTATGTGAATGGCTACACTGGATATTTAACTACACGTAACTGTTTTCTAAATCCCAATTAGCATAGAGTAGGTAGGATTTTATTTTCAGTTTTTGCTTTCACTCAGAATAAGTATGCTCTCCTCCACACTTTGTGCGACTGTGAGGATCATAAAGTAGGATGTTTTCTAAATTTTTTAGGAATGAATAATTAATGTTTTGCAACATGCTTAATTGATTTCATCTTTATTTTCCAATTCATTATCTCCATTTTATAAAGAATTTTTCAATTTGTAAAATAAAACTAGCCTACAAATTCATGTGGCAAATTCATTCTAAAACTTAAAACAATAGCTGAAATTATAATAGCTGTAACTCCAAGCTGAACAACCCAACTTCAAGTTGAAACAGTAGCTGAAGCAGTGTCACGCATGTAAACCTCTCCTTGGTTGGAGTCGTAGCCATTTCTTTTCCTTCGTCCTTCGTCCTGTAGCTCAATAAATTTGTGAGAAAATTTTTCAAAATGATTTTATTTTGATTTTATGAAAAACATAAAATACAATAAGTGGTCTGCAATTTAACGCGGGTTGAACTGAGTTTTTGAAATTTTGATTTGGTTCATTTTTTGTTTTGCTTAGCTAAACTTGTAGCAAGCAATTAAATAATGGACCTGCAAATCAAATCTTGAACTACAATCTGTGAAGAAAGTGGTCAATCAACTTTAAATGAAGAATGTATTTACCTTATCCTTATCCTTAGATATGCAGTAGTAATCTCCCTCATCCTTTGACCTTGAATAAAATATGCAACATTTAAACATGATGGTAAGAGGGAAAGTGATTTAAAATTCTGATTATCTCCCTATATGGTAGCTTAAACTAATTATAGTTATGATTCATCCACCTCAATTCACAAAATCCCAGAGGAATCAAAATCAAAAGGTTACAATCATAGTGTAGATTGCAGAATAAGGAGAAATATTTTTAACCTTGAATATTAGAAAAGGAAATCGGCCGACTTAACTAATTTGCCATGTTTGGCATTACAATATTATTTTTTTTATCCCATCTATAATTCTTTTTTTTAATAAACAAATCCGGTTGATTCTATACCCATACTTTCTGCAACAATTAGGAAGTAAGTACGTTAGGAATTTAACGAATATCGGGTTGTTATGATCTCTATTCCACGTCAAGAAATAATGAAACCAAATTCCATAAATCCCACTATCCCATAACTATTTTGAAATATGGATTGGCATTTCTAAATTTTCTCTCCAATAGCATTTTTGTTGGTTTTATTGAGATTAAATTATTATGGTACTAGATCCGTCTCTTCCTAGCTGCGATTGTTTTTCCATCTCGGCCGAGGCACTCTTATCATAGGATGTAACAATTCTAGCTGAAAAATATATTGACTTTAAATCTGATCTCAGGGCCTCATTGAAATCTCTATCCTTACAGCTGAAATGACGAGTCATTGAAATTCCCAAATGCTTCTAAAAAATGGTAATGAAATCATGGTTTCATATTAAAGATTGTTTTTAACAAACTCTGCTATTTTTCAGAGATGTGTATTCTTGGTGATACGCCATGATCACACATACTGACAGTTTTTTTCCATTTGAAATACCCTTCCCCATCTACAATGCATCTTCAAGAATGGAAGTTGCAGATGAATGTGCCTCCAGTTTATCGAATTGTCATGAATAAGGATGATTTCATAGATCCTTCCTTCCATCTCCATTGAGGTCACCCTCAACGATCCACCTATTCCCTTTCATGATATTGAATCTATGCTGATTGTAATACATGCTAATTGTAATGTATTCAGTCATTAAAAACATCAGGTGCAACTACCGATTATCACCAATTTCAGCAATTAAGAAGTGTCCCATTCTGTCACTTGAACCTAAACTTGACACCAATTTGACTTGTATTCAATAGAGGTGTAATGGACAAACATGGTTCCACCGATCAGGAGCAGCTACCATTTCTTGTTGATCTTTGGCATATTTTATTTAGGTGCTGCATTATGCTATTGATTGAGAGGATTGTGAGTAGGGATGGCGAGTCTGTCAGATAAAGCGAGGGAAGTTTTGATCGTAGAAGCATGTTATTCTATGTGCCACTTGGTGTCAGCGCTCCTTTGTACTCCCCTCATCATACTCACATCTTTGAAGCTTTCCTCTCATGAGGATGACATTACTTGAAGCCTTCGCAAAGTTAAATAGCAGTTGAGAGTCACGGGATAATCCATTTCCCCATTGTGTTATATAACTATAAGACCTATCCAGCATATGCATAGTGATTGGTGCGCATTACCCTAAGTTAGCCATAAGAGGTGACGGAGCCATCCCTTCCTCTCTTTGAAGGAGAAAGATCATTTGGTATAGCTGCAGACTATAATGAATTTTTGTTAAAGCAGTTTTCTTGCACAACGAATTTATATATCAAGCAAAAAGGAAAAAAACAATCGATCATCGAAGAAAGAAACGAATTCAATTAAATGGTTTAAAATTTAAGTGTCTATCTGATGGACCTTTATGCGCAAAAAATTGCACTTTGAAGTTGTCAGATGCATAGCCCATTCTTACAGGCCAGTAGTACCAGTTGGTTTTATTTCTCAAACATTAGGACATTTATCGAATAGAGTGATTCGAAATGGTGGCGTACAGCTTCAACAATTTAGCAGCTCGAGATTTTGGCGCCTGTCTCGTCCAAAAGTGATCCTATTAGAAAAAGGAAAATTGGGTGAACCTATCCTAGGTTGATTTATCCAGTTCAATGTGTGCACTCCATTGTCCCTGCATAGTACATCTTAAATGATGGATTCAACATGCTAGCCATCCCGAACATGAACTAATCTCTTCGCATTTGGGTGATCAATTCCCATGCGATGGTTGCATTGAACATGGTTCTGGTTTTAGATACCATTGCATACCTTGTAACTTCAACCTCCACATGTGTGTCGTGTAGCTGGAAATGTTCTTCCTCTTGATCCAAATTGCCTCATTCATCCCGAACACCAACGTGACCTCACACAACTAATGGCAATTCCAACAAGACATTATTGCAAGGTTTGTGGAATCATAGTAGATGAACGTTTACACTATGGCTGCCATGAGTGTCTCATAGAATTCCATATATATGTGTATATCTACCTCAGAATATACAACATCATTAATTTCCACATCATGAGCTACAACTTCTGCCAACTCCAGATCAAGTACCTCGATGTAATAGTTGCAATGAAGAGATTGATCCTCCTCCCAACTTTATGTATCAATGCATAGATGGTGCTTTCAATTCACATGTTTCCTACGCTAAATTACTTATCGATTGGCTAGAACAGATTAGACTACAAGCAATTCCATAAATTTGTCTTCAGGATCCCACCTGCAAAACAAATATTGGAGAGGAATCGGAAGCGAAACGTAAAGCTGAGGAGCTGGATTTCATTATACTAACTGTAATCTACTAGATGTGAAAAGCTCGAGCTGAAATATCTGTCGATGTTAACAATAGATCCCACCACATTGCCACAGTAAAGCTCATGTCTTTTCGAATGATCACGGTCCCAAGATGTTATTGCTGCCGATATTGTAGGTACCAAGGATCAGCGTGATCTGATTGTCTCTCAAAATGATTCGGAGGAAACTATGTTTTATATAGCGGTTTCCTACGGTTACGTGAACATCATAAAGTAGTTGCTCCAGCATATTGATTTTGAAGCAGCAAGTGTGAAGAATGGGAGCAGCTATGATGCTCTTCATATATCTACTCAGCACGGTCATCTCGATATTATGTTGGAGTCCTTGTGTTTCTGTCGTACTCTCAGTACACCAAATGATTTATCAAATTCAACTCCACTCTATTTAGCAACTATTCAAGGTAATCTGGACGTTGTCAATATGCTTCTTAGGAAGTTGATAAAATTTGCAAGAAGAAATGAAAAGACCGCTTTGCATTCTGTTGATAAGCTTATACAGCAATGCAAAACACCCATTAAATGAAGAAAATGAGCATTATTGAACTATTTTTATTCTACATTCTATTTTATTGTGAATAGTATTTCATTTATCGTTTTATTCTTACAGTGGTATGTGGTATGTGGGCACAGGTTGAAAGAAGGCAACACACCTTATCTCGAAACCCTTGTTGACAAACTTCACATGCATAAAATAAAATTGACATAAATTCAAATTTGAAATTATCTATAGTCTATATTAAATAATGAGATGTTGTGTATTCCAATTAATAAAGAGAAGACATGAGAATAGCGAGCCACAAGAATGAATTTGATCTTCTGAGATTATTTACATCGGTGGAAGACATGGGCAGTGGTTCTTTGCTTGTGAGGTTTGGCAGTGCAGAAACACATGCACGATTAGCTCTAGAGGCTTAAGACAATCATCTTTATGGAATGGAGCAGTCATTCACCAACAGCAGGAGAAAATTGATACTTATGTGGCAAGTATGCATGGTTTTATGTTAACGATGATTTATGCAGTATCTAATGGTTGTTATAGCTAGTTGTTTTGGCTAGTTGTCGTAGCTAGTTGTTACAGCTAGGTGTTGTAGCCAGTTGTTTTGGCTAGTTGTCACAACTAGCTGTTGCAGCCGGTTGTTGCAACTGGCTGTCACAGCCGGGTGTGGCAGCTGGCTGTCACAGCTAGTTGTTGAAGCTAGGTGTTGCAACTGGGTGTTCCATATGGTTGTTGCAGCTCGCTATCACAGTTGGTTGTTGTAGCTCGCCATCGTAGCTGGTTGTTACAGCCACTTGTTACAACTATAGGTTGTGTCGCATCTATTAAACTTTTAAATTTTAAATATTTTGTTAAAGGGCCGAGACATTAATGTTGAATGCTTGATTTTGAGAGTTTTTGCCTTTTTGTTTTGGTGTGTTATAAAAATAAAAATAAAAAATAAGAAAACAAATATAAAGATTATTTAGTTTGTTTTATAGAAAGAAAAAAAATAGAAAAATAAAAATTTTAAACCCTGCAAAAGAAAATAAAAACCAAAAATATAAAAGTCATAAACAATTAAAAGTTAAAAATAAAAACAATCAGAAAATAAATTTACAAATGGACCTTAACACTTCCAAAAAAACATCTTTGGAATGATAATTTTTGTTTTTTTCACACTAAAATTGTTTTCTTTTAGTCACTTCAAGCAGTGATCAATGACGAACCAGGAGCGCAATGAAAACAGATATAACACATTTTATTCATTATATTTTCTTTGCAGCTTATGTACTTATTTATGCATGATATGTTTTCTTTTACGAACTTCTCACAGGTCTCATGCTAGGTTGTTGCATGAGGACATGCAACCAGATCAGTTGGGGAAGGGGAACTATATTCAATACATATTCACTACTAAGTTTCATGTAGGAATTTGTACTAAGTTTTTTTTTAGGTTTCAGAGACAATCGCATTTTGCTGCTGAAGTTATTTTTCAAGAATCACAAATTTTTTTAGAATCATGCTTTGATAGACAGCCTGAAGGAGCTATTAATCATGACATTTGCTGATAAACATCATAACGTTTGTTGTTACATAGAAACCATTCATAAACTCATTTGTGTCATGATTGTTTATCCATATTTCTCCTTCAAAGCACCTTCATCATCCATGTTTTGAAGTCCACTTTCCATCGCCTTATTTGTCATGACTTCACACATGCCTATCTTTTTGAATTGCATACCTCCATTTATCTTTTTTCAGTTCATTTTTCCCTCTTTTTCCTTTCCAATTTGCCTTCTGAATAAAACCAAATCCCTTTCCATGACTACATGGCATTTCCATATCCACTTCTTGACTGTGAGATCTTTTCACTTATAGTCCTACCAATCTTTTTACCAACTCGCGTTGACTGATGTGGGATTTCCTAAGGCCCACCTTTCTACAAGTCTTGCCCCATCGACCTCAGCACCTTAGATGGCATATAAAATAGAGTTCATTTTGAGTACCTAGAGGCTTGCATGCCTTAATGGCAAGTTCTCTTGCTGACAATCATGGGAATTCATCAATGTCCCTTGATCGTCAGATCTTGCAAGTGGTTCAACATCAGCACATCTATTTGCACTACAAAAGATGTACTTGGTTACCTTGGCACTCATTGACATCACTGGTGAGTTGCCTCGCATTGGTTAATGGAATTCATCAATTGTCGGTAATCCAATGATTTCTTTTCATACTCGACATCGACACATTTATTCACATGACTAGAATTGTACCATCGGGTTTTGTAGTGGGTGAAGACTATACATTATTTCTCATGACTCCATCAACAGTTGCAGAAACATGACTTCATATCTATGAGTGTACCACAGTTCCACTTTCTACCTTCCACACTTTCCATTATTTATCAGCAACAGTTTAGATTCCTCCGCTTCACATTACAACAGTTTCATTAGTTACAGTCGCAACAGCATTTACAGTTACATTTTTATCCTGCAGCCGTGACATATTCTTCAAGATTTAGCAGCAGTAGTTCTGATTCCTTCACTTCCCATTATCCAGTAGTTACAGCTGCAGTAGCAATGACACATTCCATGATCCAACAATAGCAGCTACATTCCTATTACATCGTTCATCTATTTTTGGGTAAGTGGAGGTATGTTTTTTTCTAAACTTTAATCATGCAACTCCTTACATTCTAGCAATGAATAATTTGGAAAATTCCCTCACCATGCTCCATTTTTTTTCACAGCCCGTGCTAGGTTGCATGAGGACATGCAACCACATTCGTTGGGGAGGGGGGACTATATTCAATACATACTCACTACTATCATTCCATTTCTTTTCACCATCATCACCCATTTTTCATCTCATTTACCATTCACCAGCATTTCTTTTCTGACAATTCTCTTGTTGCACTTTGCTTTATACACATTGATATTGGCATGATTCATAAAGACAAAGAAAATGCTTTCTTATGCACAATGATGCTTTCTATGCACATCAATAGCTTATCATTTCCAGTGAGAGCATGGCAGCTAGAAAATAAATAATGAAATGAATGTTGTTAACACAAGAACGAACATTCTTTGTATTGATGGTTGTCACAGAAGAACCAACCATAAGGAAAATGTCAGTTTTTACTCATGCATTTCACATCATCAAATGAATGTTGTTAACACAAGAACCAACATTCTTTATATTCATGGTTGTCACACAAGAACCAACCATAAGGAAATTCCAGTCATTGCTCATGTATTTCACACCCTGGAAACATTCATTGTTAAAAAGACATCATCAATCAAAGCCAAGTTTAGATGCCAAAAGTTCTTGAGAATATCCATACATAGTTGCATGAGGACATGCAACAAGTTAAGTTGGGGAGTACATTGAGACTCGGATATGTCACATTTTCATCCACTTTTTCTTCCACTATTCCTCACATTTCATCATCCCATTAACCTTTTATCATACCATTTTTATACATATATGTGGGTTTCACCTCATTATTTCCACTTTATTCATTTTAGTATTATAAGTGAATTTATGATTAAAATATTAGAAATTAAACATGTTTTTCACTAATATCTCAAATATGGATGAGATTTGTATTGTGTAGGAATATGTGAAGGATTAATTCAAGAAAAGACTTCTCGAATATCTTGTCCACCATTTCAAGGAGATAATTATTCAAGCTAATTCTAATGAGAAGATCATGAAGATTTGGTTGGAATATCCTATTTAGGATTTATGAGAGACATGTAGAGAATTTGTAAGAGACATGTGGAGGATTTGAAGGGATCATATCTTGTAATAATAGGAAATTAGTTGAGTGGTTCAGTGAATAGTGGATCTCTCATTGTAAGATGGTTATCTTCTTCTAAAAGGAGTTCATGTATGAAAGAGAGTGCTCTCTCTTCATTTGGCATCATAGGATATAGATAAGAGATAGATAGTAGATTGTAGAAGTTAGTCTTGACTTTGTATTATGGAGAAGGGAATTCTTAGCTTTTGTTCATAATAATGGCTTTGATGCTTTCATGATTTGTCATTGATTCTTGTGATATAAATTAAGATTTCTTTATTGTTAATGTGAGCTCACATGTGTTGTCTTGTTTTTCTTCATATGTTGTCTTTCTTTTATGCAATTCACTTTCAGCTATGTGTTTCATCTTCCTACATTAGATTAGCAATTGCGTGTTTCATCTTAAGGCGGGTTAGATTAGATTAGTCTTAGTTTCACAGGGGGTTGGATTAGCTTAATTTCGCTTCAGTCCTGCATATACTTTGCATGTGCTTCGTAAGCCTATGAACCTTAGATTGACAAATTAAATGGCTGGGTAATTACTACGACGGAATTAAAATGACATTAATTCAGCCCAACAGTTATTCCCCAGGAATAACTAATATTCAAACTATGAAAACTCTCTAGGCGTAGTCAGAAAAATCTTGTTTTAAAACCAACTTATTGGTGAACAAGCTTTGCAAATAAAATAAGAAATACGTAATTCCATCCAAGTTGCTCTTTGAATAAAGATTTCCATGTTCCTCTCCGAATAATATTTCAAGATTCATTGCTACGTCAAAAGAATATTCAATATGGACATCATGTTACACGTCTAGAATCCACATTGATCCATCTTGCAAAGCTTTACATCATTGTGGACACATCAGATCTCTTTCCTTTCAAAATGGTACTGCATATATAAAGGAATTCATAGGCAGGTGCAATTATGCTTTTTTCCCCTTTATTTAGTTATATTTATTTGAATGTTATTGATTTGTACTTGGAAAATCAGTATGGAAAGGGATTGGAAAGAATGGTCATAAATGATGGTCTTTTTCCATACATCCTTCTTATTTGCCAAATTTCTATGGGTAGTTAAATATTTTGGTTTGGGGAGGGTACCATCATCCATCATCACTATTTCCAATCCCTTACCATCCTAGTTATTACCTCATATTCATTTAATCTGCCATTAATTCCATTCCCACACCCCCTAACTATTTTAACACCAAAACCCCTTGTTGTTGCCACACAAGAACTAGCAGTACAAAGTCCTTTTGTTGTCACACAAGATCCAATAGTGCAAATAAGGTAAAGGGCATCATTTTTTCTCCACAAAAACCAACAATAGGACAAATGACTGAAAATCCTTGCTGTTGTCACATAATAACCAACAGTAAGAAATGAGCAGTTGATCTACATGCACAACTAGGGCCACTACTGAAAGAAAGGTGATATGGACAAGCCAAGAAGAATTTTTGCAAGGAATAGGATGGCCGCAAGAACCTACGTCAAAATAAGTTGTTGTAGAATCCATTCGTACATGAGAACCTATGGGAATAAAAAGAAGGTGGGAATGAAGGTATGATTTATTTTATTTCTTTGTATGATTCATTGGTGCATATAATTGTTCATATATTCAAAAGTCAATCTAAGATTCATTAAGGGTTGCATTATGTGCATGTTGTCAATTCATTTGATGGAGAAAATCATGGGCCATGAGAAATTGAACATTAAAGGATCAATCATATTGCAAAATTATTTTCCTAGATATGGATCATCATGGGTGCGTGGTTCATGTTATTTTGTGCTCCCAACATGCCAAGGTGTATGATAATGCTAACAACCATTTACAATTTGACATGATTATTTAATTGAATATGTCTTAAGGGTAATCCATTATAGGGTAAAATCAACCAACAATTTTGTAGCAGCATGGTTTTTTCTATTATTAAAAGTATGTGATACATTCTTTCTTTTGGGGAAGCCTAAAATCATGATGTGGTTTGAATTGTCGATATACTGGCATGTGGCTTATGGTATTGATTATTGTTGAATATTTGGTTTTCGAAGACATTTGAAGGGCGTAAGTAGAGATGTTTACCCATGGATAGGCAATCGCCAACATTATGAAGTTTGCAATACGTGGACAACAGTAAGTGAACATTTCCAACCATGTGATTTTCCTCCATGTAGGCTTATAAAGGTTTCTCTCTATTCTTCAAAATTCCACTTTCTCAGATTTGTCATTTTGTTTTTCGAGGACGGAAACAAATATTCAATTTGGGGGAAGATGGTTATTTGAAGTTTATGGAATTGCATGTTCTTCAGTTTCTTTACTTCTATTGGGTGTAAAGACAATGTCATTCGTTGCAAAAGATGGGTACGAGAATTAGATTGAATTTTTTCCTGAATGAGGAATTGTCATTATTTCATTTCTTGACGACATGACTACCTTATTTAATCAACTTATTTGAAATAATCCATTGTTCACCTTGTTTTGTTGTGGAAATTTGGCATGCTATAGAAAGAATTTGATCATCTTTAGAGGAAAAGGGTCATTACTGATAATTGTAATGCAGATGCAACTTCTTGTGAGAGGTTTGATTGGAATCTTTCATGATTGGTGTGACACATCTTCTATTTATCTTCGCTTTTAGTTGTTCTTCCACTACAAAACCAATAACATCGATATAAATGGTATGAATATCTGTTATCTGTGGATGCTGCTAATCACAAGAAATTTCATTGAAGAAACTTTGTTTGCTATAATAATTGCAATCATATTTTAGTATTATTTGCAAATACAACTCGCATCTTTTAAATAAAAAAGCACATAAATTGAAATGAAAATATCTTGCAAATGGTAAACTTGTTTTTTATGAAATTTTGAGGGAAGAAACATCATGGTAAGAAGAACAAACATGGAAATTTTCAGCTCAATCCAATCCACATTTTTTAATTACATGTAAACCATCACCTACATCCATTTTGCATTTTTCTTGAAATATGTGATGTGGGTTTCTACAATTTTTGGTGTGGAGATGAATTGGGATAATAAAACTTTCTTTCAAAATTTCAGCTAAACCTAGTTTATAGTTTGTGAGAAATTGGTTTAGAAAGGTTTTTGAAACAACTACTGATACACCTGCAAAATTTGCGGATACAGACCTGTATGGCTTAACTGATTATATCTTGAAATTGATAAGCTGGTTTGATGTGGTTTTTGGTATGGTGAAGCATGGGATTGGTATAAATATGACTACAAATTTTCAACAAAATACGCTTGTCACTTTATGAGAAAATGTGGTGTTTTAGCATTGTTTCAACAATGTTTCAGCATCACTTGAGAACTGATTTTAAAATTCCGTTGGCTATGAAAATTGAGCATATGATTTCTATGATGATATACATGACCTTGTATTGATAAATCATGGCTTGTGGTGTTACTGGTTTGCTAATGATGACATGTTTTAAGAGTGTCATTTCATGAGAACTGCAAAAACCATTGTTTTTGAAGAGATTTCAAGGTTCTCAATATGATCAGTTGGACAAGCATAGAAGCATTACAGAAATAGTTTTTGGCTAGTGTGCATTGAAAAATGGGAGCCCTTACAACTTGGTTGATACAAAGGTATTGGGTTGCATGAGGAAATGCAACATAGTCATTTTGGGGGTGACGTTGGGCCGTGAAAATGTCCTTATTTTACACTACATTTTCCCTACTTTTAATCCCTTGTTTCATTCCCATGACCTTGCATTGATGCTTATTAATTAATTTCTATGATTATTTGTCGGATTTATACCTAAGGTGGTTTTAATTTGTATTTCCTTAGTATTTCATGTGAATTATTATTAAACATTGGAAAAATACCATATTTTGCACTTATCTTTGAAACATGGATGAGTTTGATGATTTCACAAAACCAGTTCCAGGCTAGTTGTTATTACTTCAGGATTTTTGTCGCAGCTCATATTGTTGAATATCAACAAAAGTGCATACTTGGTATTTTTTATATGAGATATTATTAAGTCATTACTATTGTTGTTACTCCTATTGTTATTGATGCTGCTACTCCACAAAGCCACCATGGAGGAACAGATTCATTAGAGGTGATTGATTTTTATAAATCCATTATTTCTATTCTTCTTATATGTCTCAAATTAAGATGATAAATTATTTGAAGATAAAAGGGACATTAGAGGAAATTTCAACTCAAAATGGTCCTTTTAACTTTAACTCAAATTCCATGTCATCATGTGTTAGCCAATGAAATTTCTTTAAATTTGAAATACCGTATAGGTCTTAAACACTTTTTTAATATAAATTTGGGGATAGGTATCATAAAAAAAAACTAGTTTTTTTCTTTGTATTGTTTACATATCTCCCCGTGTTTTTACTCAAATTTCAACAGGAAGAGCTCATTGGATGCAGAATTTAATTCCGCATCCAACGAGTACCCACTTGACATACTTTTGACGGACCCCTCTACCCCAAAAACAAGAAATACCTAAGAAAATGTGATGATGATGTCATCATCACGTTTTTTAAGGTATTTCTTGTTTTTGGGGTAGCGGGGTCCATCAAAAGTATGTCGAGTCGGTACTCGTTGGATGTGGAATTTAATTCCACATCCAACGAGATCTCCTGATTGAAATGTGAGTAAAAGCACGGGAAGATGTGTCAAAAATACAAATTAAAAAGTAGTAGTTTTTCTTTTCTTCCTCCAAAATTAATAAATATTATTTTATTATTTTAACTGTTATTTTATTAATTTTTTTTAGGAAGCCCATTTTGAGTTGAAATTTTCTCTAGTGCAAGTTGGTGGTGGATGAGAGTGCATATTTGAATTATTTACAAAGATTTGAATACCTCCATGTAATATAGATGATGGACCCAACAAGTTAAATGCTATTAGGAGTCACTTAGGATGAGTTTTGGGCATGTTACGATGACTCACATATCTAAATTTTAATTTTAATTCAAAGGAATCCTAAATAGCATGGAGGTTAGCATAGGATTTGGGATAAGATTTGAGTTGATTTTGAAATCCAATTTATCATGTAATTTGGTGAGGATATTTTGGATCTTCATGAGGATATTTTGGATCTTCATTTATTATTTGTTATGAAAAATTCATGTATAAATAAGAGTTCCTTATCCATCAAAAGGGAGGACTCTTAGAGAAACAAGACCAATTTGTGATGGAATACGAATTATAGTTCATTTTATCTCTTTTGTAATTCATATTGTAGTTCTTTAATTTCTCTTTTGTTGATTTATATTGTCGTTCTTTCCTTTCATAATTTGTAATTAAAATAAGTCATTCTTATTGTTTAGCATAGAATGTATTTTATTTTGATTCATTTATTTATGTAAATGTATTATTAATATTATTTGTTTATTCGTGCATGTGTGTTAGATTCATAGATTAATGTGGTTGCAACCATAGTTTTCAAGTATGAGTGTGATTTACTTTTATGTAAGTGTGATTTACTTTCCGGAAGTGTGAATTACATTCTCACAAGTGTGATTTAATTTTCTGCAAGTGTGAGTGTCTTTCAATTATGCAAGAGTGGGTGTGAATTTATTTTTCCGTATAGTACGAATTAGTTTTAGTATTTATTTTATGCAATTTAATTTTATGTTGTGTGATTTACTTTGCTGCAACATATATTAGATGACCAATGTTAGTGAGGAAACTATAGCTTGCATATATTTTACATGATGACCATGAAATAGAAGGAGTTACCCTGGATTGATAATTTATGTTGTGAATTGATTGTTTTAATAAGCAATTAATCTGCCCAAGAGGAGCTTTGACCAAATTAACATGTGTCTGTGAATGACTCTTAGATGCAATTGAAACCTTTCCATAAAATGTATTTAGGGACTCAGATCAACATATTTTCCATTTTGATTGTTCTAGGAATAGGCCATTCAATTAGAACACCCCTCACCCTTTGAATGTCATAGATCAAAGCTTGATTTACTTATTGATTGGAGATGCTAGAATTTTGTTCAATGAGAGCTAATGCAATTTTTGCATTGGGGGGTAAAATTGATGAAATTGTTCCTTATAACTAAGTGGATATCATCATGACATCCATGAGCCCTATAAACACCTACTAGAAAATGTAGAACTTGATTTCGCCGCTTATGTTTTTTTTCCCAAGACCAAATCAATAGGTGTCCTTGAATGACTCTTCAATGCAAGTGAAAAATCAACATAAAACAAAATATGGGACTCATATCAATGATCAAATGATTTTTTGGGTCTAAGACACGATGTTTTACCTAATACAACCCTCTCTCATCTAGTTCCATGCCTTGAAGTTTTCTTTACCAACTGATTTTAGAAGATATGGTTTTGTTCAATGAGACCCAATGCAATTTCTCCACTGGGGGTCAAATTCATGAAATTCTTGATTGAGAGCACATGGACGACTTCATGAAATAAACCAATCCTATACACACTTGTTGGAAGTTACAAAACTCAATTATGCTAGTGAGTTCTCAATGTAGGCCCCTCAACTGAATCAACATGTGTCCTTGAATGAATCTTGGATGCAAGTGAAAACTCGCCATAAAATGTAAATAGGGACTTTGATCGATGAACCATTGATTCCATGGGTTTGGGGCACAAGGTTTATGCCAAGACACCCCTCTCCAGTTATATTCCATGCCTTGAAGCTTCATTTACCTTATGATTTTAGAAGCTAGGATTTCATTTAATGAGAGCAAATGCAAGTTTTGCACTCATGAGTCAAATTCATAAAATTGAGATACAAATCCTCCCTCAGAGTAGGTGGATGGCTTCATGACATCAAACAAGATTATACACACCTACTAGAGGTTGCAACACTCAATTCTCAATCTAGACCCATAGATGAAATCAACATGTGTCCTTGAATGATCCTTAGATGCGAGTGAAAAATCTCCATAAAATGTAATATCAGAATTGGAGAAACAAATTGTTTATTATGCTAGGTCAAGGGCACACAAATTCTTTTAGGAAACCCCTTTCCTCATATATTGCAAAGGCCCAACGCTTGTTTTACCTGCCAATTTGAGAAGTTAGGGCTTTGTTCAATGATACCTGATGCAAATTTTTGCATTGGGTGGTCAAAGTATTTATTCATTTTGCATTATGGTAAAATTAATACTGTTATGAAGAGAAAATGTATTAGACTACAATGGGTTGATCTTTTATAACATGTTAAAAATCAAAAGGTTTCTTTGAAAAAATTGAGAATCACATTTTTACACAAGAAAATAGATAAAATAGTATTTGGAGAGCATTCATTGAACTTCATAGATAGTTTGAATTGCAAGAAACAAAGAAACCACCTCCCCCCCCACCTTAAATTTGGGGGATATTTGTTGGTGAAATGCATACTCTACAACTCTATCATTTATGAATCCAAATCATCGGTTCTTGGAGTGGATGAATGCAATGAAAGATGGTAAAAATGAAAAGGGTCTGCGTTCTATTTCAACTATCTTTTGGGTCATTTTGTTTAGTACACATATGCCCTTAGATTCTTAGGATATACTAAATCTATTTTTTCCAGAAAAACCCCTACCGAGTTCTTAAGTTAAAAACATTCACTCTAGAATTAACAAGGAAGAAGAGACATCATTAAACACCCCCCTAAACCTCAATATGACGTGCTAAAAATATTTTTTCATTTATCAACACATCTTATGTCTTAAGTTAGGATTTATGAAGCATGGAAAAGATCCAAGAAATTAGTTGTAGATTTCTTCTCTACTATAAAGTTTGAGGTAAAAATAGATTTGAGTTAGTTTACTTCTTTATTCATGTATTTCTTTTTTTCCTTAAAAAAATTAGCATTAACCTCACTAATAACAAGTGGTGGTGAAGACCTCACAATTAACTTCACTTAAAAAAATCCAATCCTAACTTGAAATAATAATAATTATTTATTTTTTTATTTTTTATCTCTATCACTTAAATTATTTTTATTTTTAGATTTAACTTCATAAAGTTAGTAATCTCTTTCTTTATATATAAATAATTTTCATTACTTTTTTTTAAACACCGAATGCCATAACAAATATCATTAAATGTTTCTTTTGACGATTTACAAAAGGAGATTTCTTATATCGAAATATATGTTACTTCAACCATAAAGTATACATTTGAAAGGATCATCACTTACATAATTTTGTATAAATCAACTCATTGTGTTTATAAGAAACATACAAAATGTCCAAATCGCTAAACAAATCGTATGGTAAAAGTCCATAAGGGCTCTCAGATCCATTGTAGTGTCATCTTGAAAACGGTTGCTCTCCTCCAAAATAAAGAAATATATGATAATACTTTACATATATTTAAACGTACGTATTGGTGGTAGGAATTGTATGTGCACTACCAGAATTGAAGATCTATTGTTCTAGACGCGTCTACAACCACTCAAACGAAAAAGTTGTACTCAAAATAATGAGTATTGGTTTAGGCTCGAACTCACAAACAACATTAGGATGTAGGCGGTTATTCAGAGTATATGACATATTATATTATGCAATTTTTTAAAACATATTTTTGATGGATGTATCTCTTGGAATACACTCTCATTTGGCTTGGAAATCTATGTTACCAGAAACGTGACGGCAAGCCACGTTTATCACAAAAAACGGTGTAGAAACGGCAACGAGACGGAAAACGCCGTTTTCTACGGCCGTTTTCGTTTCTGCAGCCAAAATTCCGTTTCTT
>LPNX010377287.1:360368-372868 GCA_001517045.1 Pseudotsuga menziesii
CAAGTGAATGTGGAGATAAATGATAACTGTTCAACAGTACCATGGATTAATATGATTTCACATTTGAAGTTGAACATTAAACTGGCAGAATCATTATTGGTCGATTCTAATGTTCCTGGACGCAAATTCAATTCAACTCAATAGCTTCATGAAGTACAACGGTAGTTGGTTAGCACACCTTCTTGAAGTTCCGTTCAGCTCACCAGCTTCCACGTTATCCGGACTGGCCAAAATGTCAATCATCGGCTCGTTCTTATGATGCGAATTGAATGGATGGAGCATGCCAAAACTCCCCCATCAACTTACTTCTATTTTCAAAACCGTCCAGTTTACTGCTTCGAGAACAATTTTGACTGGGTCTTCATTGGAGTAGCTTTTAGGAAACTTGACGTTTCAGGGAACTTTATGTTTTTTCTCTTTTTATATTTTTTTAATTTTTTTTATATGTATTATTGGCATTCCCAACCTGTCTTTCCTACTAAATTGGAAAAAAAATTAGTTTCATCAAATACAAATCGTTTAGCTCACTGACCTGAATCCTTATTCAAAGGCTTGCTGCCGTGTGAACGATATATGCCCATCGAATAGGATCTATTCCAAACTATGTGATTCCAATATCAAAATCTCCCTGCTGTACGATGCCCATCGAATCGGCTCCAATCCGATATGCAGCATTGACTCTCTCTGAAGTGTTTGATTGGACTGAAATTATATTAAATGTTTTTGAAAAGATAAAATTTAAGGCAGTTTGGCAATGAGGAAAGTTATTAGTAGTTTGACTGACAAAATTATTACTTGAAATAATAAAAATAATTTAGTGGAAATTCTTAACCAATTATGAAGAGTTTTTTATTGCAAAATTTTAGAAATGTAATTTTAATTAAGTAAAAAGAAAAAACTAATTCTAACCAATTACAAGGAATTTGAATTTGAATTTGAGATATTATTTAAAATCTAACATACTTATGATGTTTTTTTCTTTTTATTTTTACAAAAAATGTAAATGATTGTGTACAAGTTTTTATACTATTAAAGAATTTGTTTTTTCTTTGTAATAGTCAAGCATGTTGAAACTATTAATGAATTTGTTTGTTTTTTCTTTTAAATAATCAAACATATTAGGTTACAGTTTTCCATATCAATATCTGATAATTCACATGAAGTTGAAATTACTAATGAAAGTATGAGGTTGAAATTACTCATGAAAGTATGTTGAAATTGCTAATGAATTTGTTTGTTTTTTTTTTTAAATAGTTAAAAGTATCACTTTTTATATCAATATCTTATAATTTATATGATGTTGAAGTTATTAATGAATTTGTTTTGTAAATAATAGTCAAATATATTAAAATTACTTTCTTCATACGACATGTGGATGCTCATATTGTTTTTTATTAATAATGTATATTATTAATATTTTTTCTCATTATTACATTGTTAATGGTTTATTAATATTAATTAGCATAGTATGATTTATACAAAGTTAAAGTTATTCAATGACTAAGTTTCTCTTTTCATACAAGGTTACAAATAATGAGATATGCAATATGGATGCAAGTTTGTTCTATTGAGTTGGCAAAGACCTTTTAACAAAGTTAAATGAATGTAGGAAGTGAACAAAGCCACATGTCTAAAGTTTTTATAGTTTGGATTTTCCTTTATGTTTTTGAAAGAAGTCTTTTAATAACATTTTTCATAATAAATGATAGAGCATACTACATCAAGTATATTCAATATCCAACAAAGTCCATAGATAACAATTTTATTATTCTTTTTTATAGAAAACTATTATATATAAAAAATCAAAGTCTTTAATGAAATCTCTTCTAATAACAACATCAAGTATATTCACTATCCAATTGTTAGAATATTCAGGAACACTGAGAAGGGGGGGTGAATCAGTATTCTCCAGTTTTTACTTCTTTCTTGATTATAAGAAATTTGTCAAGAATGTGCACTCATTCATTCATGAAAAAAATTAGCAAGAGATAACACAAGATGTACTCAACAATATTTATAATCAAATATATTTGAATAAGTCAGCTACAACTGACTAGAAGCACCAACTTCCAAGATCTTTTGCACCAATAGAAGAAAGGATACAACCTCATAACAGTTTTTTCCAGCTATAACTAGCAGAGATGCTACAGCACCTTATTCCCTCTGCACCTACATAGAAGAAACACACCAAACTCTCAAGGACACCAACCCTTAGGATTCTGTCAACTTCAACTCACAAGGATGCTTCTATACATAGTTTATTCATAAGTCTATTTCTGTTGCTTCTCTTCCCTCAATTATTTGACCTCTGCTTGCTTCTGCAATTTATCTTAGTTGCAGCATGATCTCTTTAGCTACACAACTCATTGATCCAATCCAGTCATGCTTATAAACTCTATATATGATTTTGTTCTTTCAGCAATTAATAAAAGACTGGAATAAAAGATTCCCAGGTATAACGTACAAAATCCCTGAAAATACAGTTTAGCCCAGAGATATTACAACATAAAACAATTCTATGTTTAGCCCTAATTGGTGCTTTTCCTTCTACAACTATTTCCTTCGGCTTCCTATGCTTTCATTACTCCTCTGTAGCTCCTTTGTACTCTTCTACAACCCCTTCAGCTCATTATCCACATCCTTCAAGCACACATTATCCAAGCAAATCTAAGTAAATATATATACATGAATGGTCTTATGGTCAATAATATTCATAGGGCCGACCTGCTAATAGTTCATAGGCCCTCCATCAAGCTTTCAGGGTGTCAATCAACAAATTGGGGCTTATTAGGGGATTTATAGGAACTCTAGATCCTAACCGTTCATCTTAGATCAATGGTCGTAAGTTGTTTTCATATTCAGGCTTTATGTCCTTAGTTGTGCATATCTTATGCTTTTTCCACGTCCAAACTCCGAACAAATGCCACTTCTCTGAACTTGCAACCATCCGAACGCACGATCATCGTCCGATCCTATGATGATTCCTTCTGATTGATTAACAACCATTTGTTCTTCTTGGTGCGAGGGTTCATCTTTCTCGGGCTTACTTTATGAAACGGCGAAGGCCTTCGTAAATAAGTATGTTTCGGACACAGTTCCAGCGAAAGTTTTAGAGAAAGAAGCAAGCTTTACTATAGAGAATGAAGAAAGCTTAACTTTAGAGATGGTTTGTTGAGATATTCTCACAAGCTATATCTCCAAGTCTGGAATAAGTTGGATCTGACAACACTATATAAGTGTATTGTATCTGAGTTTGAGCAATAATAATATTATTATTCACTATATAAGTGTATTGTATCTGAGTTTGTATAATGTATAAGCAATAATAATATTATTATTGTGAATAATAATATCACTGTGTGAGTTTTATTGTGTGAATCAATAGTGGAGTCTCAGCGTGGACTATTGGCAAAACATTTGTGGAGTCTGAGCGTGAGCGTGCAGAAGAGAATCAATACTCCTTCAGGCCGGGAACATTGACGAGGTGGGCATAGGGGCTGGCCTGTTGGTCATCCTGCCTATGTAGTGGACCTAACTATCTTTTATGTGTTTTATTATAAGGTTCTCTGCTAAAATCTATCACACACAAAGAAACAACAACTAGCCGCGTTCCTGCTGCTATATAATCGTGCAAACTACAAACAATAAAATTAATATATCAATGCATACACATAAATATTTTTCCATTCATCTTTGGGCTTTTATTCTTAGCCGAATGAATTACTGTCCATTAATTTTTTCAGCGTTCGTTCAAGATTAGCAACGGCTTGAAATCCCAGAGAACTTTATGGTGGAACTTTATGATGATTATCAAAGCGTCCGAGCCTTAAACTTTTCTTTTTGGCACATGCTATTTGCAATTGTTCTTTTTTTTTTGAGTTATGTCACTATCGTCCACAGTTGGAGTACTTGCAGTACTCCCAGTACTCTTTGGTGAATCACAGGTGTTCGATGTGAATATAACCACCAGAAATTTTCAGTGACTTTATAGACTGTTCTAATCAATTTTATGACAAACCAACCTGCCAAAATGCCTTCATACACAGATATATTTTTCCGTTCATATATGGGCTTTTAATCTTAGCAAAGTGAGTTACTGTCCATTAATCTTTTCAGCATTTGTTCAAGGTTAGACAACGGGCCGAAATCCCAGAGACCTCTACCGTGGAACGTCCTAAATATTGCTGAATAGGAGCTCAATGATGATTATCAAAACTTCCGAGCCTTAAACTTTCCTTGGCACATACTAAATGCAATTTTTTTTGGAGTTATGTCACTATCGTCCACAGTTGCAGTACTCTAAGTACCCTTTGGCATCCACAGACCTTTGCTCCATTCCTCTCAGTACTCTTCAGCATCAACAAAACCTTTGCTCCATTGTTTATCAGAAGCCAAAAACTAACGTAACATCCTATCTCCCAAATTTTATGAGCATCCTATGTTATATATACAAATTAGAGTCAACATATTAGCAACTGACTATACAGTAACTAAATTATGTGCCCCGCAGATTGTGCATACAAATCTAAAGTCAAAAGCGTTACAAACATTGAAGACTATACAATCTACAGTAGTTTATCTCACCCTCGCTTTTAATTTTCCAGTGCGATGCCTATTCACCGGGTTAGTTTTCCGATGAAATTGGTTAATTATACATGTTGGGTGTTAGTTTATTGTTTTATTTGGTACATTTTCCAGTTCTTGATGAAAGTTACATTGGTGTCTGGATTACATAGAATATAATTTAGAGCTATGTCGATAGGCTTAAGAGCCATTATTGGGTGCATTTACCAGTTTTATTTTTTTCAAATTTGTACTGGTCTCTAAATTACATAGAATATGATTTAGAGTTGGGTTGATAGTTTCTGAGTAGGTGATTTTTGAGTTTTTAAGTATTAGTGATATGTATAATTACTATACAACTTAGTTACCATTTTATTTTCATAATATTTTTATTTTTTATTTATACTAGCAACAACCACATTAAATTAATAATGTGTCTCGATACGCGGATAGGCGTAAATTTAGGCACATACTATAGGGAAAAACATTAATATAAAAAGTATGTGCCTAAATTTACGCCTATCGACGTATCCAGACACATTATTGATTTAATGTGGTTGTTGCTAGTAAGCAATACATGTCATTTTTTTGCATATTTCTTGGATTAAGAGAACCTGTACACAACTCTTCTTCCATGATCTCATGTTTTATTACAAGCAAGTGCTAGTCTTTTATGTCCCTGGAAGATTGAAGAAGTCAATACATGTATGCGTGGTTTTTGAAGAAAAATATTTTATGTCATATAGACATACCTTCTAGACATTCAAGATTCAGTATGTTCCATTTGTTTCCTTCCCAGAAGAAGACGTTTGGATTAAGCACACACCACACAAAGAATTGATGTGTGGACCATTTGAAGACCAACCAATGTTTCAGGAGTCGAGACCCCTTGTTACATATGAATCCCATTCCTACCAAATAATCCTTCAATTAGACCTCATGATTATCATGTTGATTCACCAACATTATGGTATGTATATGCATTTCCTTCTTCCCATTTCAATATATATACATGCTGAAAGTCTTATTTGCTTATGTGGTTATCTTTGAAAGCCAATGACCTTCATTAGAATATCATTCATGTAACCACTACATTTAGATCAATTTAAGCCTCCGCTCCTCCACTTCCATGATTTACTGTTCCACCCACCCCTAACCCACACCATAAAGATATCTTGGCTCGCTTACCATGTCAAGTTTCCTCATTTTCTTAGCCAAGCTCCAAATAAAAGTTGATGGTAAAAACTTGTATTAGGCGCCATCAGACCTTGGAATGCTTGATGGATAGCTTGCTGACAAGTATTCGTCAGGAATAAATAAAATTCTGATTGTGAAAATATTCTGGGCGCAGTTAGACAAATCTTGTTTAAAAACCAGCTTGCTGGTGAACAAAGTTTGCAGATAAACTAAGAAATAAGTAATTCCATCCAAGTTTCTCTCTAAATAAAGATTTCCAAGCTCCTCTCTGAATAAGGTTTCAAGATTCATTGCTACATCAAAAGAATATTCCATCTCTACATCATGCTACACATCCAAAATCCACACTACTCCATCTTGCAAATCTTTACCTCGTTGTGGAAGTCCAGTGGAACGCAGGTTTGATTTCTGGTACTTCACAAAACTCAGAAGCGACTACAACCACCCAAACAAACAGATTTGAAGATCGAGATGCTACACAGCAAATGGTGTCGAGCGTAATTGTTAATGAGCGTTGACCTTCAATTACTCGATTTGAGAGTTCATCACATCAGAATGTCGATATAAGTCAATTAGATGAACGATGGCAGGGAGAGTATGTAGATAGTTTATTAGAGAATATTGATGTAATTCAATTAGATGATCGATGGCAGGGAACAGAGCGTGTAGTTCGCTACAGGAATGGTATGTTACAAGGCTATTTCACAAGATTTATATTGCCTGAAGATGTCATTACGCCGATAGGTGTATATCAATGGTATTTTGGGGGATGGACTTGCTTGAGTGGATCATCAAGATCCTGCAAATCCCGCCAAGTGTATGATCAATATTTCTTGAATCGTCTGATCTTTTAACTAGCTTAACTAGCCGCGGATTTAGGAGTTAGCCATAGATTTAGGAGTTTGTTGAAAGAGCCGATCGTTTAATCGCCCGATTTTAGGAGGTCGAGAAGGATGTTAACCGCCGAAGAGTCTGTTAGCGTAAGTGGAGAAGATACGTGGTGATGGAGGAAATACGTGTCTAGCCCATGGAGGCAGTCTGTATGAAACTGCCAGTGATGAAACGAATCTGAGAGATCAGGTGTCTCATAATAGTTTTTGTAACTGTTTTCACTGGCGGCATTTCCCCCTACTTTTTAGGATGGAACGAGAGCTGTATTTTGCTGGGAACTCCGTTCGTGGCTAGAGTCTTCTTGGGGATGGCTTGGATGAATTTTATCAGCTATTCCGCTAGAACATTTGGAGATTTGACAGACAAGACGTATGCAGACATAATCCTCGCTTGGGTGTATGAGAGGTATGATGGGCCGAGCATCCGCAGCGCAATTTCTCTTGAAAGAATGGTCGGTGAGTAATAGTAGTTTTTATCAGATTCTGTTTAGACCAAGAATTCGTTTCGTTGTCGCAATATTTTGTTTTTAAGCGATAGCAGTGACGCTATAACTACTAGGTATCTGTGATACAGAAAGCGGAGATGGGTTCCAGACTCAGGTATCGGTACCCTCTGTGTTCACTGGCATTGCCTACGTTTTCTTCACAGGTAGGACTAATAAGAGATTATGGCAAATGTTTTCATAAATTATTAATCGAGTAAGAGATTATGCGAAGTCTTTTCATAAATTATTAACTCTAGATTCACAGAAATGTTTCTTTCACCCAGTTGAACACTAATTACGTTGGTTCATTCTAATTTATGTTATATTTTAACTTATGACCAGAGGCACACAAATTCACAAGAATCTCCTGAGCGTGAGACTGTAGGCCGAGCCGTTTATAATGTCAGTTTGAAAAATGACATGCAACGTCATAAGATCAAAACAAGATGGTTGCATCGTTTTACTCATGAGGAAGAAGAGCAAAACAACTATGAATTGCTGGAGTTTTTTCCATGTGATCCTAACCAAAACCTGAGATCACAAACAAGGCTCCAGTAATGGGAGAGAAATTTTACAGCTTCTTGCAGAATGAATGTTATGATAGCTTCAGAGGTCCAATAACCTCAACTGACTACATTGCTGGATTTGTTTCCTTAGCATCCCCACCTGAACCTCAACTGACTACCAAATAGTTAAAAAGTGGTGAATGGCTCATTCTTTGTAGCGTGGTGAATGACTAGCAGAATTTGGTCATTATAATTATTTCAATAACATTTTTTCTGTTATGCAGTTCACTGTAAGCCATATATACACTCTGATGTCATGAAGTGAATGCAAATGCAAATTTGTCATCTGAATTTGTGCAGTTTTTGTCAGTTTTGTGCAACACGAATGCGGGATGAATTTTTGTTTGTGCCAGCTTATGCTGTATTCATGTTAATGGTTTAAGTCCTTGTAATGCCTTTTAAGATAACGGTTTAATAAATTGCAAAAAATTATTGATACTTTTCCATATTAATCGCCATTTTCTATACTGTTGAACTTTTTAACGGCCATGTCCCAAGGTACATAACCAGTAAAAAATGTTGGTGCAATGGCTCTTTCTATGATATCAGTGGGCAGTTTAAACATATCTTGAGAAATGTAGTCCACTGTTTGAATTTTTCGGTTAGGATTGATCCAATAGGCTGCAACGTTAATGAACCAACAATACCGGCGACGCAGCAATTTTACAATATAAATCTTCACAACACAAATAAATTACAATATGATTCACGTAGCGGCGATGCAACTCTCTTAAAAATGTAATTCTACATTAAAATATGATTCACGTCCGGAGAATTTTGACTTTTATGAATGTGTAATCCAGAATTTATCCTTTGAATTTGGACTGTTGTGAATTTGACATGCAGAATTAATCCCCCTCCAGTCTCCTATGGACAGGAGGAGTTAGGCCAACCAATTGAGCTACAAGCCAAGGTAGTCACATCACCATTAACAATTACTCACATCACTCCTATCTGAGAAGTAATACTGACCAGCCACAGTAAATTATTTGTAATTTTAGATGTCTTTTATTTTTTATATTTATGTAAAATATTTTTTGAATGTTTTAAAAATAATTTTTGTGATGTTGATTTCTTTTATTTTCCATATATATTTATGCAAAATAATTTTTAAATGTTTTTAAAATAGTTTTTGTAATGTTGATGTATTTTATCTTCTATATATATCTTCTATATATATTTATGTAAGATAATTTTTGAATGTTATTAAAATAATTTCTGTAATGTTATAAAAACATTTTTAATATATATTTTATTTGTTAATATATACTTAATAAATTTTATAATTTATTTAACTTTTCATATTAAATTGAATGATTCTATTTTTATAAAAAAAGTGTCTTTTTTAAATGGTATTTTTGCGAAAATTTCATGTACTTTTTGGATTGTTAAAAAAATGAAAAGAATAAATTCAAATAAAGCTAACTATTTTTTTTTTTAAATAAGAAATAAAAGGATTTTCTTTTTACTAAATTGATAATAATATTCATCATAGTTTTAATATATTAAAATTGTTCTTGCAAGGTTATGGTATGGTATAAAATAAACTCTTATACTATGTTTAAATTAATCTCATTTGTAAAAAAGATACTAACAATGGTATGATATTTATAATCTTGTTATTCTTGGAAATTCTCTTTTATTATCTAACATAAATTAGTAGAAAATTTAAAGAATAAGGTTTAAAATTTGATTTATCACATATTTATTGAGAGTAAATAATCAAATTATAAATTTGAAAAAAAACATAAATTATTAATTTGAAAAACATATAATGTTGTGTGGCAATATGGTTATACATTATGACACTCATGAAATGTTATGTCACATTTCAACAATACCCAAGATATAACATTTGATGTCCATTGCAACAATACCCAAAATATAACATTTGATGTCCATCATTGTAACATTCATCAAGGATGTCATATTCCGATGTTTACTATGGTCATTATGTTATTTATTAACGGTTATATTGCATTGTGACATTCATCCATGGTAAATTCCTTAATGGATTTATTGCATTGCAACATTCATTGACGCAACATTCATTGACACTTACGTTGGATTGAAACATTCCTCCTTTGTACATTCCTTGATGGTTTTGTCGCATTGCGACATTCATCGAGAGTTATGTTGGATTTCGATGTTCATAAAGGAATATATAGTCGTTTGAAAAAAGAAATAGTTTAAACCATCCACATTCTACATAGTAATATAGAATGTTATGTCGCATTCTGATGTTTATCAAGGTTTACGTTTCAGTGTGATGTTATCAAGGATTGTATCACATTACGACGTTAAGCTATGGTTTGTTACAATGTTTGGTTGGTATATATATGTCAACACAACTAAAGATGTGACACATTAATAATGCGATAGTGGGCGTTTAATAATCGTTATGTCGCATTGTGACGTTTATCACAGGTTATAATTTGGACTATGGTGAAATAGATGCTAAAATATCTCTAGAAAATTATGCTTAAAGAATAAAAAAATACAAAACCATTTTATAATTTACCAAAATTAAATACAATATCAGCAATCCTATATCATTATTTAAGATTTATGGAATGCATAGCATCACAATTTATAAAGGTCCCAAGATTCCATGGATCATTAAGAAAAAATAAAACTTAAATCATAATTAAGAAGTATCTCGAGTATAAAAGTAATATAATTTGGACTATGGTGAAAATAAAATATTAAAAACAGTTAAAAAATAATTGTTAAAAAGAGTAAAAGCAAAAGAGAAGGACTAATGGAGTCAAAATAATGAAAAAATAGTTTAAATAGGATGCTATAGAATTATAAATAATAGAAAATAAAATGAAAGTAATAAAATGAGAGAATGATGGCAAAACTTAGGGTTGAGGAGGAAAAAAGATGGAAAAACATGTGCTCAAAAATATTTTCAAGAAGCTTTCTAAGCTCATTGTAGTTTTGGCAAAATAAATGGTTTAAACCATCTACATTCTACATAGTAATGTAGGATGTTATGTCACATTGTGATGTTTATCAAGGTTTACGTTTTACTGCGACGTTATCAAGGGTTATATCACATTATTTGTTAGTCATTGTTTGTTACAGTGTTTGGTTGGTATATGTCAACACATCCAAATATGTGACACATTAATAATGTGATAGCGGGCGTTTAATAGGAATTATGTCGCATTGTGACATTTATCACAGGTTATGTTACATTAGCGAGATTCATGAAGGGTTATGTCACATTGTGATATTTGTCAAGGGTTTTGTCGCATTGCGATAATTCCCAAAAAGTGACACATTAATAATGTGATAGTGGGCGTTGAATAAGAGTAATGTCACATTGTGACGTTTATCACATGTTATGTTACATTAGCAGCTTTCATCAAGGGTTATGTCACATTGTAATATTTGTCAAGGGTTATGTCACATTGTGATAATGCCCAATATGTGACGCATTAATAATGTGATAGTGGGCGTTTAATAAGCGTTATGTCACATTGTGACATTTATCACATGTTATCTTACATTAGCGACATTCATCAAGGGTTATGTCGCATTGAGATAATGCCCAAGATGTGACACATTAATGATGTGTTTTTGGATGTTTAGAAATTTCTTGTTGCATTATCAACTATGGCCATGTGATTCACCAAAGTAAACCATGGTTAAGTATGACCAATGAACCACACCCATAACAACAATAATATTTTATTGTTACTTTAATTATAATATTTTAATTAAATACCATATTCATATTATAATATAATATAATTAATAATATTATAAGTATTTATCACTTTGACGTTATCAAGGGTTATATCACATTACGATGTTAACCCATTGTATGTTACAGTGTTTGGATGGTATATGTCAACACAACCAAAGATGTGACACATTAATAATGTGATAGTGGGCGTTTAATAAGTGTTATGTCGTATTGTGATGTTTATCACGGGTTATGTTACATTAGTGACATTCATCAAGGGTTATGTCACATTTTCTTATTTGTCAAGGGTTATGTTGCATTATGATGTTTATCAAGGTTTACGTTTCACTATGATGTTATCGAGGGTTATATCACATTACGATGTTAAGCCATGGTTTGTTACAGTTTCTGGTTGGTATATGTCAACACAACCAAAGGCGTGACACATTAATAATGTGATAGTGGGCGCTAAATAAGCATTACATCGCATTGTGACGTTTATCACAGGTTATGTTACATTAGTGACATTCATCAAGGGTTATGTCACATTGTGTTATTTTTCAAGGGTTATGTCGCATTGTGTTGTTTATCAAGGTTTACATTTCACTATGATGTTATCAAGGGTTATATCACATTACGACATTAAGCCATGGTTTGTTATAGTGGGAGTTTAATAGGCGTTATGTCGCATTGTGATATTTATCATGGGTTATGTTACATTGGCGACATTCATCAATGGTTATGTCACATTTTGATATCTGTCAAGGGTTTTTTTGCATTGTGATTTTTATCGAGGGTTATATCACATTACGACGTTAAGCCATGGTTTGTTACAATGGGCGTTTAATAAGCCTTATGTCGCATTGTGACGTTTATCACAGGTTATGTTACATTAGCAACATTTATGAAGGGTTATGTCACATTGTGATATTTGTCAAGGGTTATGTCACATCGTCATATTTGTCAAGGGTTATGTCACATTGTGATGTTTATCAATATTGACGTTTCACTATGATGTTATAAGCCATGGTTTGTTACAGTGGGCGTTTAATAAGCGTTATGTCGCATTGTGATGTTTATCATGGGTTATGTTACATTAGCA
>LPNX010377287.1:377868-395391 GCA_001517045.1 Pseudotsuga menziesii
CCTCCTCCTCCTCCTCATCATAATCCTCATCCTCCTCCTCCTCATCATCATCACCCTCATCCTCATCATCATCATCATAGTCATCATCCTCCTCATCATCACCCTCATCCTCATCATCATCATCATGGTCATCATCATCATCATCATCACCCTCATCCTCATCATCATCATCATATTCATCATCCTCCTCATCATCACCATCATTGTTCATCATCATCTTCATCGTCACCCTCGTCCTCATCATCATCATCACCCTCCTCCTCATCATCATCAACCTCGATGCTCATCAGCATCGTTCATCACTCTCATCGTCACCATCATCATCATCTTCATTGACACCCTCATCCTCCTCGTCCTCCTCGTCCTCCTCCTCCTCCTCATCACCACCCTCATCTTCATCATCATCAACCTCGATCCTCATCATCATCATTCATCACCCTCATCCTCACCATCATCATCATCCTCATTGACACCCTCATCCTCATCATCATCAACCTCGATCCTCATCATCATCATTCATCACCCTCATCCTCACCATCATCATCATCCTCATTGACACCCTCATCCTCATCATCATCATCATCATCACCATCCTCATCCTTATCATCATCATCATCGTAATCCTCACCCTCATCTTCCTCCTCCTCATCATCACCCTCAACCTCATCATCATCATCATGGTCATCATCATCATCATCATCACCACCATCATCCTCATGATCATCATCATGGTCATCATCATCACCCTCATCCTCATCATCATCATCATAGTCATCATCGTCCTCATCATCACCATCATTGTTCACCATCATCTTCATCGTTCACAATCATCTTCATCGTCACCATCATAAATAATACTTTTTCTAATAATTATTTATATTTATTATTATATATTTGAATAATTAGATAAACATTATTATTGTCATTAATATTTTCTAGATATGTCCATGGGCTCACATTGTGACGTCGATCATCGTCATTCTAATAATAATCAACATATGTTGACTTGGTACATCAATAACATGGTATGGAACATTATGGCTAGGTTACATTATGAATTTGTGATCATATCTATTATTAGGTTAGTTTATAACATGTGAATAATAAATATTCGATATAATTAAGTTCATGATATATTTTTCATATATACTATACAGAAAAACATTGTATTAACCATATTTTAAGTATATTATGTTTTATATTAATTAAATAATATAGTAATAAATATATCTAATATTATTTATTATATATTATACTTAAATAAACAATATTATTTCTATTAATACTTTGTAGATATGTCTATGCGCGCACCCGTTACTAGACACATTATTAGACACATTATTAATTTAATGTGGTTGTTGCTAGTTCTAATTCGATTCATAGAGGAAGAGTATCCTCGGGTGGGCAATACAATCAGCCTATACTACGTGCAGATTATCTGGAATTCCTTCTATAGTTGGCGTCAGATCACGCAGCATGTCCAGGATTCTACCCGGCAATTCAATTTCATAGATCAATCTATGCGTGTTTCGCATTATCGCATTAACATTCGAGTGGAAGAAATGATTCGTCGTAGAATAGTGGATGCATCGCCAGACGTTGTAATTCGCAGGGAGGACGATGGAGTGGAGTGCACAGTTTGTTACGAAACGTTTGCAAATGGGGAGACGGCAAAGCAGTTGAGATGCCGTCATCTTTTTCATTCAAATTGCATTCTCCAGTGGTTTAATCGTACAATCAATTGTCCTAGATGCAGATACGACCCATATGCTCCTCCTTCGGGATCATGAACTTGATTTATTTTTTTATTAACTTTTAAATAATCTAGATAGTCTGCTAATGAAAAGAGCTCTGTAATGCACATCAAAACTTATTTAAATTTTATCATTTTTATTCGCTATCAGTTATCATTATCATTTTAAACACTTTGATAACCAGTCGGACCTCGTGCTACTTGAGTTCGTATTAAGTAGTCAGTCGGACCTCGTGGTATTTGAGTTCGTATTTTAAACAATTTGATTTTTCTGTTTTGATTTGATACTTTAACAGAAATGTTGCAGCGCTTCATAGGTTGATTATAATTTCTTTTATATCTAAGAAGTTTGATGATGAACTTGATTTATTCTTTTTATTAATTTTTAAATTTAGAATTTGATTAAAACTCTGGTTCTCCAAAGACTCTCGATGTTTTCTCAATGAATTGGTGTCGAAGTTTTCTCAATAAATTGGTGTCTTGATAATGTATGTTGTGTCACTCTTAAACATGGTGCTTGTCCTTGCAATGTAACGCGAACTCCTTTTTAGTCAAAGGCTTCTGGTCAAGCTTTAGTCTATGACCATTTACTAGGAGTAGATTCCTTTCTTCATTAAGGGTATGCATTTGAAGAAATCTATAGCTGTGTCACTTTGGTAACGACCAAATTAAATCATCTAGTTCATAGTGTGTCTTTAAAATCTTAAAATATGGGATAATAAAGCAGTTCTCACTCATCAATTTGGCACTATAGTATTAATGAAAGTGGTCTATTAATTAATTTATTGATGTTGAATTACTTATTTACGTAGGAAACAGTGCTTGCAATTTAATATTGTATTAATTAATTTATTGATGTTGAATTACTTATTTACGTAGGAAACAGTGCTTGCAATTTAATATTGTCTAAAGCATTGAGCTACTCAACTCACTCTTTATAGGAAGCTAAAGCCCCCAATTATTACTTACATTATACGTCAACTCACTATTTATAGGAAGCCAAAGCCCCCAATTATAACTTACATTATACAGATACAGATAGTTGTTAGTAAAGTTATGTGTGCAACAATATAGTTTCTTCATAATGTAGCTCATGAAGAGTGAAACCAATAGTGATCTATAAAGGTCTTTGACATACCCATACTATTTCAATAAGTCTTTTGGCACAATTCTTTCAATATTCAATTAATATGAACTCTCTTGGTGATGCTTTTGGTTTGTAAGGTAAACATAGTCCATTTTTTTATGGAAGGGAGCTCATAGTACATTTCATTTTTGGAAGAATACCAACCATATAGTACTCATGTCATAAATGATAGATGAATCAACCATATAGTAGTCATGTCATACATGATAGATGAATCTAAATTGTGCATAAAATCTATGTATTATTGAAACATAGTAGCATATTATTGTTAAGAGTAATCTTTGGTCTATCGGAGTTGATAAATGATTTGTCAATATAAATTATTGTGTTGATATTTTTGGACCCTCCACCCATCTTCAATTTCACAAGTACTATTAACATAAAAACTGAATAAGATGGAAGCATACATGTTTATAAATACAAATTATTTTTCATTTATTTTAATAATCATACATACTCATAAATATAAACTAGGTTTCATTTATTTTGATAAGAAATTGAGATTCTTTTAGATTGCATTTGCTAATTAATGTTGAAATACTATGTAAAACAATTAAAATATGTTATGTTTTTTGTTTCAAAATGGAAAAGCATATTTATAGGTGACATGTCTAACAAAATAAAATAAGGGTTCAAATTTATCTTTGAATTCTTCATAGTATGATTGATATCATACTTAAATTTATGGTCATTTTATTAAAGGATTTTGTTTAAATTTTTTTAATATTTTTGTATAGGAATAACTTGTTCATAGTAATCATATAAGGGTGTGTTTTTTAGTCTACTTTGCCATATAGGGATGTATTTTTTGTTTACTTTGTCACGTATTAAGAATTATAGATAATAGGTTAATTTCATCTTGGATGTGGGATCTACATAGAGCTAGTCCTTTTTCATATTAGATGTCTCTTCACAGAGGCGGCCCTTTTTCATGCTGGATGTGGGATCTACATAGAGCTAGTCCTTTTTCATACTAGATGTGTCTTCACAGAGCCAACCCTTTATCATGTTGGATGTGGCATCATAACATACATCTAACAATGGAAGGAACCAATCCTCTCACCATGTCACAGCTCTTACATCTGACCATGGAAGGAACCAATCCTCTCACCATGTCAAAAAAACACATCATGGACTCATTACCTCCCTTTGGAAGGAACCTCGATCTAGTGAACACCAAGTTTCTCCCTGAAGTACTCAAACTTCACTCTAGCCATTTCTAAAATAGAGTCACATTAGGGTTGATTATGTCCAAGGATAACTCATGAGCTTTGACAAGACCTATTATATCTGAGGACAACCTATAGGACTGTTTATGTCTGAGCAACCTACGAGCTTTGCTAGGATTTATTCTCAGACAACCTATCTCACCAGCTATGCGAGAACTTCCTCTTTTGAGAGATCTTGATCTGGATCAAAAACTAGAGCTTCACTACTCCTCTCTGCATCATATCAAAAATGCAAGTCAGATCAATCAAATCAAATAGTATTTTTCAAAAGAAACATACTACCTCCCAGATCGCAAGTGGCAACATCTTTTTCCTTGGCTGTACTCAGCGCCATGCAGGACTCCATCCTGTCAAACCAAGATATCACACCTGATCTCATACTGAATTCACACCTTGAAGTGCTATTCCTATCAGTGGAACTGCTTGTCCAAGACAAATCCACATAACCCTCCAGGTTAATCTTCTGATTTGCCTCATGCTTGAGCCCATAATCAACTGTACCCTTCGGGTACCTCACTGCATTCTTTGTAAACATCAGGTAAACATGTCTCAAAGTGTTCACAGCAAAGCAAATATCTGGTCTTGTATTCGTTAGGTACATCAAGGAACAAATCATCTAACAATACATCATGGCATCAACCATATTTGATGAAGCAACACTCAATAGCTTCACGTTCGATGCCATAGCTGTGGTCATGGCCTTGCAGTCCATCATCCTGAACCTATTCAGGATCTCTACTGCATACTTCCCTTGTCACAAGGATATTTTGCCACACTTTCATGCCATCATATATCCAAGTCCTTCATCTCGATCTCGACAGCAAGTCTCCTTTTTGCAACTTTAATGAGTTCCTCTTTTCTATCAAGAATAAGTCATCAACATATAACAGGAGCTTCACTAGTATTCCGTTTTCAACTTTGAAGCAAAGGTTGGAATCCTCCTTACTCTCAGTAAAACCTAGAGTCATCAGTAATCTGTCCATCCTATCATACCATGTCGAACCTCAGGATCTTCTACAGTCACTCCCTTTGAAGCAAAGCATCATACTCCCTCTGTCTTTCGTACTCTATGCACTGAAACATTCTGTACTGGAGTGACAAGTAGCTTCCTCTGCTACTAATATTCTATGTATCCATCTAGGGTCACAGGATACCAAGATCCTCTATAGGATTTCATCTTCAACCTTGTAGCAAAGGTTCAGATCTTCATCAAGCTCCTCATGTATGTGTTATCTCATGGGTGTCTTCTGAGCTCATACAAGGCCTTCTTTCATTTGCACACATGATTCTTCCTATCATGTGTCTCAATTCCTACTAGATGAAAATGCCTCTTCATAGTCTATGCCATGGGGGATTCACTTGTTGGCCAATATCCTATCATGTTAGTTCATATTGTGGGTTTTAAAATTATCAAAAATTGAACCAATGTATTGCAGGTATTGGGGGGATGAGGGGTTTAAGGTGGGGGTGGGTAGGGTGGTTTATAAGGATTGAGATATAAAAAGGGGTGGGGAGGAGGTTTTAAGTATTGGGAGGGGGTTTCAACAAAAAGAGTTTGTGTCAATATCTCTTGAAATTAAGGGTATTCTTTAATATCCCACGATCGCACCTGCTATGTGAGAGGTTCACTAAGTTAAGTCCCCATGGTCTATGTCTTCTTTTCGTGAGAAGCCTCATGCTACGAATCTTGCCTTGTATCCCATGATGTTTCCATCTACTGCATGTTGAAACTATGAACTTCCCTTCATGTATCGATACTACATCCTAGACATCATTTGTCAAATCCCCATGCCCTCGACCGGCAAATAGGACGCGATCTCCATGGCGTTAACCATCCGGCTAGAAGCCTATGAACATGTACATGAATAGAATTGCATAGGCAGAATGCTGCAGGAAATGCATTACAGTATAACATGCATGAATGTGATTGTTTATCATACACAGCCATATTTATTTATCTTGCACAGCGGAAACAACATGCATTCATTCACACAAGCGTTCATTTTAACATGTTCATCAATTAATTAACAACAATTAAGATAGCAGAAACAAAGTACACAAGATCACTTATCTTATGAAGAATTCGATCTGCAACCAGCTACGTCACTGCAACGTTCCACCCAACCATAGGCCAGCGTGCTCCTTAATCTCTCAGCAGCGCTGCCACCCCCGAGCTAGGCATGATTCTCCAAGGAATAAGGGAAATGGCAGGCTTACACATAGCCAAGGGTGTACACAACACGGCCAAGCCAACACAGTGGTTTTATCAGGCCATCAAGGAGAGGGATAGGCTCAATGCTAAGCTGGGGAGCTCATTACAGAGCCAGGAACACCTACACCAGAACTAGCCTGACCTCTAAGACACCCAAACACACCCAACACAAGGAATCAGTCCCTTCTTTGCTACACAGTCCCTCAGGCCCTGCATTCCCTTCTAGTGCTACTCAGGGGTGATGGAGAAGAAGGCCAGCCCTCTAGCTCTGTCTGTGTGGTTTCCAGCCACCAGGTTTATCAAGCAAACCAAGCCCCCATCCCTACTCCCAATACAGTCCGAAGACCAACCATTGCACCCAGGCAATTAATTTAGCTGTCACAGCTTAATCAGGGAAAAGACTCCCCAGCGAATTACACAGTCCCAAACACAACAGCAAGCACAATTCCAACAGGGGGAAAAACAACAGCTCCAAAACGCATCAGCATACATATTGCCAAAGACGTGGGGAAAAACAACCCATTTTGCATAACCAATTCTGCTGGGAAAAACGTACGCAGACCACAATGGGGACGAATTTACAGTATCACGGCCGGTGCGTGAACAACCAAAAATGCCGAACCCACGAATCAGCCCGTGATTAAAGGACGAATCCACGCCATTCTCAAATCTGCAGAGGAAAACTACTGCGTGGGTGAAATCTAGGAAAGACCCTATGCGTGAAGATGAAAAGTGGGGAAAAATCCCTCTATGCGTGAGAAGAATAACGGATCGGCAAAGGTGGAGAACAAACAGAGCACAGGGAGGACATGAAATTGGGCGGGAATGAGTCTTTAGCACCGTCATGGAGAGAAGAAATGTCTGCGTGAGACCAAACCGCCCAGAGCCTGTGTGTGAGGATGAACATCAAGGTTGTGCGAGCTCAATTGGAGAGTGCGTGAACATTTCTTGCTGGTGGAGTGTGCATGGAGGCAAGGACTGACAGTACTGCCACCCCACTCCCAAAGCCATTAACTACCTCAACCACCAGCATCCTTTCTTCAATGCAAGTGGTTGAAATTTAAAACAAGGGAAGAAGACACATGGATTTTTCTCAAATTGGCTAAAGGTTAACAATTTCTCCACCCTGATCCTTGTGAAAATCATGCCCCTCTCAATTTAGTTGCCACGACCGTAGCTGGTTGTGTTCATTTTAATTATAGATGCATATTTAAATGATGATAAGCTCAAAACGTATGCCGCACGCCCCTATATACAATCGGTGACGGATTTAAATCCAAACATAACATAGCTGATCAATGGTGGGGCATTGGCCTTTAGCTCCACACCATGATATTACAATATATAAGTCATCATATATGCCTAATGCAACGGGGTCAAAACTGGGACATTACATCATTCTTCTTGGTCTTCCCTTTTCTTCTTGGTTACTTCTTCATGGGTGGAAGGTTCTGCATCAATGATGTCATTGCATTCATCATATTATTCTTCATCTTGAACTGTTGTCACTTGTTTTTTGGAACAAGTCTCATCCTTCTTTGCTTGTAAATGATTATGTATGCGATCTTTCCCACAAGTCAAATGCATTTGTATGGTTAGAAACATTTCATAAGGAATATTCATACTGGAAAATTCTTATGCATAAATATATGATCATGCAACTACTTTATCCAATACAACATTCATCCATATCTCACGGAAACTTTCTAGATGCCTTCCATCTCTACCAAGACAACATTCAGATTGTGCACTAATCCAATATGTCAACAAAGAGGTTTGATTCTAGATAAGTAGCAATGGAGAGTTGTATAGCACCATGAGCTACTTACCCATCACATGCATATTAGTAGTATATTGTCATTAATGCAAACATTCTATCATGCATAATACATTAACTGAATATAAACAAACACATAACAAAACAATATCATGAAATGACAATTGAATACTTATCTTTATTTGTTTCGTGGCTAGAATTCTTCTTGAGCCTTCATCTTTATCATCTTCTTCATTCATAATAGCATTGTTTCTTATCCAAATGCTAAGATAATGTTGCATCTGCAACAATTTCCCAAAATTCTAAAAAAATTTGGGACCCTCCTTTACTTTGATTTAGTTGGTTTTCTTCCTGATTTCTGGCTATTTTGGTATGTGAATTTTGAAGCATCTTCTAGCATTTTTGGTTGCTGTCAATCGATTGGTTTTTTCCTCATTTCATGCATTAAAGAATCCCATCTTTAATTGAGTTCCTCGTCGTTTTGCAAATCTTTCAAAGCCTTGTTGAATCGGGAGTTAAGTCATTGGACTCTTCGCCGTTGTGGGCGGATCTTTGATCCTACCCTCCAATGTTGCGGACCGTTTTCGGGTGTGGAATTTCCTTTTTCGCTCCGACCGTTGCGCGTGAGTTTCGATTCTTTGATGTGTTGGGTGGTTTTTTATTCTTCATCGGAAGGGTCTGAAGTCTCCCTCGTCCAATGCTGCGGACTGATTTCCTTTTCGAGCGTCCACCGTTGTGGATCACTTTGGACTTAGAATTTCTGTTGCGCTTCGATGTGTGTTTCGTTTTCTCCCGGCTTCGTATCGGAGCGCTTGGCCATCGTTTCCTCCTCCGTTGCGGGCGGCATCATGCTTCGAGGGTTCGCCGTTGCGAAGGAGTCCGGATTCTTGGTCAACCGATCAAGTTATCCACCGACGCCCGATTGTCGTTATTGTTCGCGCATTCAATTTAGCCATTGCGGGTGAGTTAGTACTGGGGACTATCCGCCATTGCGGAGGGGGCTGGGTTCTAGCCGCTCGACTAAGGTTTGGTTCCGCACTCGATTTAAAGCTCTCACACGTGTGACTTTTTATATTTATACGGGGCGACAGTGTGGATTTTGTATTGTTTTGTTTATTGTCGAGCACTGTCATGATGAGTTGAGCTGTCAATATTTGGAGTGCGTGAAGGTCTCGCTGTTGTTGTACCAGTTTCCAGGTGGCAAGAGTAGAAGTCCAACTGTCATCAGCTCGCTCGTTTCATCGGATTGCTAGGTAGGTTTATTCCGTCTTTTTCCCATTGCGTTTGAACAGTTTTTTGGTTTTCTCCCATGGTTTGGGGTCACCGGCGTTTTCCCTCATCCAGCTAGGATTTAAGCTCATATGAGTGTGTTTATCTTGACCTTGAGTAAGGGTGTCGTTTTGACCTTTTAAGCAGTTTCTTTTCCGCCTTTTAGTCGCTGGCTCGCGCGCACAAGGGTTGAAGGGTTTAGGCGCAGACGGTCGTTACGCCGTCTACGCCAAACCTCACTGCGCAGCCATGATAGACAGGGGGTGGTCGGATTTTGGGCATTGCTTGGGGGTTTGGTTTCCGTGGTGCATTCCCTGTGAACCCTAGCCATTTCTTTTGCGCATTTTTTTGCAGCCTCGATGAGGCAGAGGGTCGAACCTACAGTCGGCAGGGAGGAATAGGGTTTTGAAGGGGATTTTACGGTCGACTGTGTCACTCCTTCGTGACTCTAACCGCGGCCTGCGTTGATTGCGCCATCCTTCGCAAACCTTTTGCTTTTGGTCGCCTAAAACCCTAGTGGGGTAGAAGGGATGTGTCGTCGATTACACTGCGTTTGTTGAGGATAGCATGGGTCGTGTTTTGATGAGGATACCCTATGCAGAAAGGTGGTTACGCCCCGCCAGGGAGGGTGAAATGTATTATCAGCTTAATGTAAATTTTTTTTTCCGCTGCTGGTCGCATGCGTCTCCTTTGCGATGTGTTTGCTGGGCTTTAGGGCTAAAGTGTTGATTGGCACGAGCTTGATGCTTTTAATTCTTCTCTGTGTTTGCTAGGCAATAGAATGATAACTGGATGCTACATCTGCATATAATTTACATGTTTTGCTTCAATGTATCGCTATCGTGAGAAAGTGGCAGGTCACATAATAGTGTAGGTTTAATGCTGACACAAGTATTGTTGATAAGCTTGCTGCATGTAGATCAGATCATAGGATAATGCATCCATAGTCTCAAGGCATTGTAAGGTTGAACAATGTATGTATTTGTTGCACTGAACCTTACCATATCAAGCATGGGATAATAAGCACGTTGCACAGTACTGCATGCTAGTTCGATTATTTCGTATGAGAGACTTAAGTTTTGATTTTATTGACTGGTCACAATTATGGTACACTTGAGAAAGGATAAATTGATGCACATTGTCTGAAAATTTGAATTGATTAATGTCAAAATGATTATACATGGCAGGAAGAATTTACAATGTCCAAAAGGAAGAAGAAGAAGACCCCAGCAGTGGAGGAAGTACCAACAGCCGAAACAGAAGCAAAGACGGAGTATATATATGAGGACACCCAATGTGTCATGGGAGTTGAGCCTGAATATAAATGGGGAGAAATATACAGGATGATTTCCCACAGGGAGGTCCCAGATATGGGTCTCGAGGAAGCACCCATTTACGCCAACATAGAAAGATTTTCCATTATGAAGGTTTCCACCAGGCCAGAGCTGTTCCCATGCTCTGAGGTGATGAGATGGGTCCTACCACACACCAACCACAACACAATGCTTATATGTAATGTCGAGGGCCAGGGCTATGCTGCATTCAGCCCTAGATATGTGGCCTTAGCTTACCACCTGCAAGAGCCTCAACTCTTCCTGTCAAATGAATGGTTGGACAACCTCAGGATGGATTTTGTAGAAACCCTAAAGAGGATGCTCTTTCCATGAAATCTCTATAGACATAGAGCAACTGAGGATTTTGATACACCCAGTCTTAGAGCCCCTTACAGATTCATAGCTCTAATGCTAAATAGGATCTTCAGGAGAGCCAATGGCATACTGTTCAAATTCGAGTGGATACCTCTGATATTCCATGTGGTGACAGAAGGAACAGTCTTCAACTGGGCCAGCCTGGTATGAAGTAGTCTCTCTTCTTGTGTAGCTGCAGCCTTAGAAGGAGAAGCCCGGAAGAGATCTGAGTTTTATATGAGCTCGATTATGATAGATTGCATACTATGTCACCAGGCTTTCCCTGGTCTCCAGTGTGTATGGGACAGGGAAAGAATGCCTGTCTATGCAGCTTACAGGCCATTATGGGATCATCTGTACCACAGTCACTACAGAGAGGTCTGTGAGCATTTCATCATGCCACTATGCATGTTTATCTTCCAAAAGGAATGTAATTGCATGTCAGAAGAAGCTATGCAGGTGATTGGAGAGTATGGAGATTACTTCCTAACCGACAATGGTATGTATATTAGGATGTATGGAGGATCAAAGGCCCCTTATCTGCTGCCAAAATATGCCATGGATTATATAATCCACAAAGAGGCAGTCAGACAAGTGTTCATTGACGGAGTTGGTCACTTCTTGTTCCAATACAAGAAGACTGCGTATCCCCCTCTTCCATTTAAGCTGGGTAGTTGTAAATTCACAAATGTAAGACAAGCGGCCGAGTTCATAGAAGAACTAAGGAAGTTCCACTTCAGTGAGATGTATTTTCAACGGAATGACACTCACGGCAAAGTAGCGGAACACTGTAAGAAGCACAAAGTGTTCTTCGAATACAACCATCATTTCGATCAGGACGAGTCTGTCTACAGGAATGCCCCAAATATGACAGCACTTGGCAGGAGATTCAAACCGAAGCACCCCACCAAGGGTTGAAAAGGATCTGAACAAGATAAAGCTGAGCAAGCTAAGGCTGAAGAAGCAGCCAAAAGGATAAGAGAGGAGGCTCAGAGGCTGGAAGATGAGGCTGCAGAATGGCTGTGAAAGGGAGAAGAAGAAAAGAGGAAAGTTGCCCAGGAAGCAGCTGAACTAGCAAAAGGAGCAGCCAGAGAAATAGAAGAAGCTGCTAGGCAAGCAGCCAAAGAAGCCCAGAGAAAGCTGGATGAAGAGCTTCAAAAGCAGGAAGTTGAAAAGATAAAGTTGACACAATAGCAGGGTTCTGAAACACAAGCAAGGGAGAGCCAGGGTGAGGAAAACCCTGAGGTACAGACCCCTCAAGTGCCCACTACCATCACTCCTGCAACCCCCATGCTTCAGCTAGTACCCTTTGTATAGAAAAAGGGGGAAGAAGTCCCTGATTTCAACACCGTATATTATGACAGGGCTACTAAAAGAATAATGAGGAGAACAGAAAGAAAGGTACAGGCAGAAGGAATGACCAGCAAGATGATAACAGATAAAGCTATGATGGTAGGGATAGACGTAGATCCAAGGTTTACCATAAGGGACGGGACTGCAGCAATACATGCTTTAGAGGATAACATAGAAAGAATGATGATTGAAATAGAGTCAACCAAGAAGACCTCCTCTCAGCTTAAGGACACCCTGAGAAAAGAAAGAGAGGAAGGCAATAGACTTAAGAGAAAATATGAACATGTGCTGAGAGAAATGGAGGCCACAAAGAGTGAAATCTATGCCATCCAGGTAGAAGCACAGGAAAAGGAAACAGCACAAGAGGCCCTGGAAAAAGCACAACAGGAAGTTCAAGACTTGAAGAATGAAAAAGAACAGACGAGGGCGAAGATAGAAGACCTAGAAGCACAACAGGATGTCATCTATGAATCCAATACTTCATGCGTCAAAGAACTGAAAGCGCAACTAGCCTCTCTGACTGCTGAACTAGAAGCAGCTAGGGAACAGCAGGTCAATCTGCAGTCGATTAAAGAACACATCTTGGCTCAGAAAGCTAAGGTGTTGCACCTGCAAACTGCTCTAGAAGAAGAAAGATGCCAGGTCCTCCAGATTGATAGCCGACTAGAAGAAATATTGGAAACTGCTTCTTATTTTGTTGACAGGTCTCAAGACATCCTCGAAGTACTGACTACAAGGATAGCCAGGGTGGAGAATGATGAAGAAGTCCCAGCTGAGCTACCATCCAAGGATAAACAAGCCCTTAAACGGGACCATGATCTGATAGAATTCGCTATCAATACTGCAGAAGACTTCCAGAAAACAGTCAAGAAAACCAGGGGAGCCTGCACAGAATTCTTCAGGAGAGCCCTGGTTACCTACAACCGATGTGAGGTAGAAGCCGAGCAGAGGCTATATGAGTTCCCTGATCATGATGCATTTGTAGAAATGTTGCAGAAAGGACAACAAGATGAAGAAGCCAGAGTACAATGCATCAAAGCCATTGATGACCAAATTCTGAAAAATGAAATAGGCCATACAACCATTAGTGTGCAGCTCTTAGAAGAAAAGGTGCAATTGAACACTGCCAGGATAGAGGCCATTAGAAACCAGGCTGAGAAGTTTGAGCTAAACATTCAGTTTCTAGAGCCTAGCTCATTTGAAGGTCTCGCTGCTGAAGCAGCAACGTGGAAAAATTTCTTGGAGAACCAAGTGGGATCCTCCTCATAAGAGGAACAATCAACTTTTGTGTAATTTAATAATTTGTAAAAGGTTTTGGGAAAATGAAACGTTGGGAAGCCCAAAGGTCACTTTGGGCAGCCCAACCAATTTTGCTTTTTGTATAAAACTAGGAAAGGTAGACAAGCAAAGGGATTTTTCCCAGTAAGACTGGAGGACATATTGTAAGAAGAACTACTTCCTTTTGCAATAAAAGATTTTAGTTTGCCTGCTGGAGAAAGAGATGTGAAGTTTCCAAATGTTATACCATGGATGGCAGAAAGATGAACTACTTTATTTTTCAGCTTGTGTCCATGAATCGTGAGATCGTTCTAACTTTATGACCTATGTCTTGTTGAATGATTTCTGATTTAATTTGTGGAAAATTCACCCAGAGTAATGTATGTGCTTCATATAACAATTAGCTATCTGATTGTTAGAATACTTTCTTGTTCATGTGTTGTAAGCATAAATATCAGCTATCTGTAATTTTGTTTATCATACATGGAAATAATACATTACTCACAAATAATCACTCTTCTGGATCCCCGGGGATAGATAGTTAGGTGTTTAGATAGTTAGTTGTTTTACTTCATGGTTGTATATGTGGTTTAGATGTTTGCGAACCTAAGACGAGAGGTAAGATCCTGCGCAGCACATTGTGTAGTTCCTTGCATCTTTATCACCCTGCATGGTTAAGATAGGCATGTGCATTGCATACATTAAGTCAAAATACAAATTCCAGTGGACCGGGCCGCAACCGGTAAACCCTTGTTGTTACTTTGACCTACGGTAGCCGGACCGTAAACTGGATGGATTCCCTATACCAAACAGTCAACGGGCTAGTTGGGAACGTTGATTGGGGAGAATCCCTTACTGTTGCCGCTTGCGAATTTCCAGGCCTCAACAGTTTTTGCGCTAGAAGGAGGGCCTCCAGTAAAGGCTGGCCGTGGAATTTGATTTCCCGAGACTATCCTACCAGTAGATGTTTGAAGTTTAACCCAACTGAGGTTTGAAGTTTCCGGTTCTATCCTTGAAATCCTGTTTTTCCTAGTGTTACTCGCTACCTTTGCTCATGGCTGGTAATCAACCTAACCCTTTGCCAGCATGGAGAGCTAGGTCACCTCTAAACTTAACTCCTCCTTTGCATAACCTGCCTCAAGCCTTTGACAAGCTTTTGCCCAAGTTTGACCCTGCGGACAACATTGCTGTAGATGATCACCTTCAAAGCTTTTACCTAGCGTTAGAAGGGCTAAGGGCTGGAGAGTATGAAGATGTGGTGTGTAGACTTTTTCCTCATACTCTGAAAGGAGCAGTAGTATCCTGGTACTTTGGACTACCTGCAAACTCCATTCCTAATTGGGACACCTTTGAGAGGGTTTTCAGGAGTAAATATACCGCTCAGAAGACACATGCCTCATTGATGAAAGGGCTTGTTTCGTTAAGAAAAGAAAAGAATGAAAGGGTACATAGTTTCACGCAGAGATTTTCATTATACTTAAAAAACTTCTCTCAGGTTGACAGGCCTTCAGATAAAGCCTTAATTGAGTATTATACCTCAGCCCTAGGACTTGAGCTGGCCATGTTTTCCAAGATGAAATTCAAGCCTACATTGGTAGAAACTTATCAAGAGGTTGAAAGAGTAGAGGTAGAAAGTGAGAGTATAGAGGATTATCCTGACTTACTTGAAGAAAAGACCACTCTAAAAAGAATCTCATTGCTGTCTAAATCTAGAGAAGGCCAACCACATGATTATCATGAGATGATGAAGCTGCTTCAGAAGTTGTCCAACCGAGTTGTAGATTTGGAAAAAGAAAGGGATATTCAAAAAAACAATAAGCCTCTCTATCCCAGAAAAGAGGATGACAACCAATGGCAAGTCCCACCTCCCAATTTGGCATCAATCAACATAACAGAGGTAGGAGGGGATGATTTCTGTACCTTTCACCAACTACCCCACTCTGAGAAGAAATGTCCCCAATGGATACATTCAATGACACGGGTGATTAATAAGTTGTTGGACCCAGAGTTGACTAGAGACAGTAGCAAGGAGGTAAAAGAGAAACAGACCATAGAAAAACCAGAGGATGATACTATGTTCTCATGGAATGGAGTTTCACTGTTTAAAACGGAAGAAAATGCTCTCAAGTCTCAGCATACACCCAAAAACACAGAAGATAAGAACTTGGCAAATAATGACAATGCAAGACTCTCAAAAATTCAAGAGTTGCAGGAGAAAATCGAGAGGCAGGCTAATGTAAAGGCTAGAAATGACATACCTCAAGACACCACTTGCAAACAGGAAACAGAGCCATGCATTGAACCTACCAATCCTATGGAAGATGATGAGGAAAGAAGAACTGGCAAACTTAAAGAGGAACTGCCCACAAAGAGCCAACCTGTGGAAGAAAAGATTGAATTGATTAAGACAAAGAAAACCAGTGCTCCACCTTTCCTTGTGACCCTTGAAATTCTCAATCATAAGGTGCATAATTGCTTGGTGGATTCTGGATCGTCCACGAATGTTATGCCTCTGGTAGTTTGCAAAAAACTTAATGGACAGATAAAGCCTAGTCTTTGGCATGTCATGCAACTTGACAAAACTAGTGTCAAGGTGGTAGGAGAGATGGAGAACGTGATGATTCAGTTGTCTGCAAATAAAAAGATATGCCATTACATTGACATCATAGTAGCTAACATACCTGATGGTTATGGGATGATCCTGAACCGAGACTGGACAGCAAGACTAAATGGATACTTTGCTTCAGATTGGTCTCATATGTGGTTACCCCAGAAGGGCAGCCCAAACTTGATTAAAATTCTAAGAGAGCCCTTTATGAAGCACAATGTCACTAAGCTAAGGGAAGAAAACGAATCTGCTGATTCTGTTTTGGGAAACTACCTTACTGAGCTTAAGCTAGAACACCATTTCTCAAAAAGGGCCAGTCCTGTGACGGACACTCAGCCTGAGCTCCTTCAGCTTCCTCAGGCTGAAAGAAATGACTGCAGGATTTTAGATATGGGTTCCATTTCGAGGACAACATAGTTGGACCATGGATAGGAAACTCATGTTTAAATCCAGCCCATTCCTCAACTCTTTAGTCTTAAATTTTTCAGGGGTGGGCCTAATTTTTTGTTTTCTTATGTACATAAATAAATTGCTTTGTTTTCTTAATACTAGATGCTTTCCTTGCTTTAGTGCTTTAATGTTTTCTTTCTTTTGATTACTTGCTATGCTTCTGTTTTCTTATAGTTTTGGCTAGTTTTCTTTTGATTTTGAATAAGAGGCAAAATTTTGGATGCAATGGGAATGTTAGGGTTCTGTATTAACTAAAATCCTGAGCAAAAGACTGTGCTTTAAAGTATAGAATGTATTCTAGTAATTGTATTCCTAACTGACAGTGCATTCATTCGAAGTCTCACTTAATCCCTGTAAATAACTCAGAAGTGAAAAGGTCTGAAATACTATTTGGGGGCTCCATCCACTTCACATCTTAAATACCCAAGGGGGTGACAGCAAAAGACCCACGGAAAGGAAGCAGAGTGAAACAGTTTATCATATATAAATGATCCCATGCCATGGATTAAGAAAAGGCACTAGTACAAAATGAGGAATTAGCTACTAGGTGACTAAAAATTCTAGTCACCACAGGTTTTCCAAGTGATTTACTACTAAATATGAGCAATTTTGATTGACTCAACTATAAACGACTAAAATTAACGACTAATTTAGTCACTGGTTAACAAATATGACTAGATAATAAGTGACTGAGTTAAAAATGACTAAAATAAATGACTAATTTAGTCACGACATAAAAAATGACTAGCTAGAAGAATA
>LPNX010377312.1:0-19631 GCA_001517045.1 Pseudotsuga menziesii
AAATAAAAACAATGACTAACAATAAGAAAATTTTAATCCTGAGACTATATTGTTGATTCAATATTGGATGCCAGTGATTTGGCATTAAGATAGGAATGTTAGAATCAAAGTTTGCTAGCACCATAAATTATATCTATTTAAAAAGTATATATTATATAATTCTAAACATTATTTTGGTGGCTAGTCGATTCCAATGCCAACCAATTACTAAAACTTACTTTGCGCTTCCGTGAGGGTGGAATTAAGAAAGAAGCATAGTTGCCATGTGCACTATTGCATATGGTTCATAATTTAATTCACGGAGTCGATTACGAGTGTCCTCTCTAGTTATACGTGTTCCTTCGTAAAAGAAGTCACCCCTGACATCGCATTTGATCTACAAGCTAGTGCTAACGGTCATTAAAAAACTCTTAGATTCATATTAATACTAAAAATACCAGCAAAAACATGGGATAGCTCTGGTTATCAAGCATTATTCTAAAAGACAGAGACGAGAATCTTGTCGTTGTATAAAGATGATTTAGAAAAATTAGCTTGCTGCTAAGCCTGACTCTAATAACTATGGCTGTTAGTATCGTACTTATACCTTACTTACGTTACTGCGACACATTTGAATTCAAAGATTTTACTCTTAGTATGTAGAGTATATCGCCCTACGATCTTAAGAGTCAAGACTTTATTACTTTTGTCTTTAGTAACTGGTTTTGGAGATCAATAAGGAGCAGCGAAGCATGGAATACAAGTTGAATCAACTAGATAAAGTGGATGCCATGAACTGTGGTGGAACGGAGTATAAGTTGGTCTCTGGTGCAAGCAGATTACTACAGGCTAGTGTCTATAAAGGTACGGATGACTGCCAACGTTGTGACCAGGAGGCAATTCAGCAGGTCAGATTTGATCTGTCTTCAAAAGAGACGCATCAACATGGGGGCATCGCCTGGTCACTTCATAAGTGGATCCCTTCTTTGATTTTCAACAAGCTGAAGGTTCCTCTCTGATATTAAACATACTAAAGGTCTGTAGTTCGATCCTGCCTAGATGCAAATAAAAAAAATAGGTTTTAGTTCGATCCTGCGTAGATGCAAATAGAAACAATGTTTAAGAATTTGTGACTATCTTTTCTTCTTTTCGTCTCTGTTAGTGCTTTTTCCCTATATTTTGCACTTTCCATCATATTAATTTAGCTAAATTTATATATTAATATTCATTGAGAATAGTATGATGAAATGAACATTAATGTACTAAAATAATCACTGTCAATATAATGTTATCAGATACTAGAGTGACAACTGTGATGCAAGGAAAGAGTATCTTACTAAAATAAATTTATGATATGTGCAAAATATTGCAAATTTGTCCACTTGTAAGTCGATCAACAGGTCGTGTTGCAGAACAGGTTTGATGGACAATAAGAGAACCAGGAAATGATACAATACTCGTTATACTGTTGAATAAACGCTCTATTGAGGTTTGCGAGCTCTGTAAGCATCTAAAAAAACATATCCAAAAGCACGGACTCGGATAAGAGCCCTCAAAAGGTATGGAAGCAAAAGATTTCTCTTAAAAGGAAATGACAAAATGTAAGAGGCCACTGAAAAACACACACCTTAGCCTGTCTCTAAGTACTGTTGAATGACATTGTGTTCAGGTTTTCCAGCACTGTACGCAATTAGAAAAACATATCCAAAACTACGGACTGAGACAAGAGCCTTCGAAGGGTCTGTCAAAAAATTCTAAGGAAGAAGTGCAGAAAATTCTTTACATTGTGTTCAAAAGAGCTTAATCTTTTAAAAAACCATCTTAAATTGAGATTTCAGATTACTACTTTCTATAATCTCAACGCATTTGAATTATATATATGTCTATAATCTCAATGCATTTGAATTATATATATGATTAAAGTAGGATAGCCAGGAAAGAGGAAGAGATCAGGGGTTGTGGGTTGGAAGTCTACCTGCACAAGGAATTCTAGATATATTAATTTGGAATCACTGGTATGTCTCTAAAGATGAAATAAACTAATTTCATTTTGTTGTAGGTTCAAATCATAACTATAATTGAAAATATGACATACCCGTCCCCTTGGAAGTCTTCATCAAGGACCAGGAGATAGGAGATAAGTTGGTTCTTCCATGAAATAGTTGTTCTGAGTTCTCCTTGAATTCAGAAGGAAAAGAGAGCATTCACAAATCACCCACATCATGTGGAAGGAAAATCATGTGCAAGGCTATTAGGAATTCTCCTGGAATTGATCCTGCTGGTTCGACTGCTGCTAGGCCTGTTCCTCCTTGTGTTGGTGGTTCCACTGGTGCTTATGGGGATGCCCGTTCTAAAATAGACCGTTTCAACTTATGCTTCTAGAAATGATCCTGGAACTGATGACTCTGGAAATGCCGGTGAAACTGGTGCTTATGGAACTGCTCTTCCTGGGAATGCTATTCTTGGCCATAATTCTGTTGGTTCACAATTGCTTATGGTATTTTTTTGGTTCAAATGAGAGGCTGGTTCTTTGATGTTCCTTCAACTGATAATGCAAATGCGGATAGAACTCATCCTGGGAATAAATCTCCTTCAACTGATGCCGGGACTTCATATGGTTCGACTGGTTTTGCTGCTTTGGCTGGAAATAAGAATAAGAATAATGATCCCGGTCCGAAGGCAAAGATGCCGCAGCATGTGGAAGGTAAAGATGTCACAGAGAGGCGAAGATGCATATCAAGAGGTTGATGGCTGGACAATATGTGGCGGTGCTCTACCGTAGCTTGCACACACGGCCAACATGCAACCTCCACACATCCCTAGCATGCCACATAAAATATGCAAGGCAATGAAAAATATAGAAGGGGATGCAGAGAACATATTAGAACGACGCATTTAATGTTAGAAGAAATAAAGAAGTAATGCTAGAGTAATTTCTAGCATTACCTAGATTCATAAAAAATACACAGTTTCATCCACTTTAACCTATGGTTTTTGAAGACTAATCTGCGCTCTGCCTCGAGTTGAGGCCAAATAAGAGAAAAAAGTCTGTGATTGGTTGAGAAAAACTGCAATATACAATATACATTGATTGGTAACAAAAACGGTTGTTCATATCATCTCATAAATGAAATAGAAATTGATTGGTAACAAAGACGGTGGTTCTTCCTATGTCATAGGAAACTTAGGTTAAAGTAATTTTGAATTGTTTTGGTTGGCGTGCAGGGTAATGCAAACAACGGCAAGCCGATAACAGCAGGGACTAATAAGAAGGAAAGTTATTAGCTCCCCAACCCTAAGAGATCACAACATAGATTTTCGTTGAAGGTATATGTATATATATATAATTATATATATATATATATATAAAGGCAAGGGTTCCAGTCCCTATAACAAAATTTACCCATAATTAAATATGTATAGAGGTGGTTCGTCTTTGTAGAGGGCGTCAGTATTGGCCTTTGCAAACAACTCTGAAACTAAGAACAACTTGAATGAAACCTAACTAACTATCATATCTTTCCCTGCGGATACCTCTAACGGCCTATCCCATTTATTATTATTTTTCATTAAAATATTTATTATTAAAGATTATCACATTTCATGTAATATATAGTATTATTATGTCACCATAGGTGATATATATGAATCGGTCATGAGTATTAATTCATTTAGATATGGTTAAATTTTTCCAATCTTTTAAAGTTTGTAATAGTTTTTATTATATGTAATAGAAATTAGACTAAGGTTTGATAATATTTAAAACATTTAATTATTATTATTATTATTTTTTGTCTATTTTTTTAGAATACTATTGGTATGGAGAGATGACGTTGATCTAGGTTCCAGTGCCCCAAGACCCGGCGGCAAGGATGATATCAGCAATTGTGTAATTATCTCCAACCTTTTTTGTTTTTGGCTCCTTGTAAACAACACCTTCTTTATTAACAGCACCTTCTTTATTATAAATCTGTCATCCATGATTCAAATAACATGAACCAAGGATGACAATTAATATTCTAGGTTTCCACAATGGACCTCTGTTTTAGGAAATTTCAATTCAACACCCCACTATGCATAGAAGGTGATGTGTTAAAAGTTCTTTTCATTGTCAAATTGTGCAATTAAAGACCTTCCTAAAGGTTCCGTGTTCTCAGATTGTAGAGAGTTGAAACTGGAGTAGATTATGTCGCTCGGGAAAAATAAGCGAGTACACAATTGGTGTGTAATGGCGGCCTCACATCACTTAGATTTAGGGTTCAGGCGAGCTGTTCTGGTCGATATAGATGGAAAACCTAATGGAAACAACTCTCTCTCCGAGAGGCTTTATGCATTGCTATAAAAATTGCTAGATATTTTAATAACCCTAAGAAAATTTTAACTATCATAACCCAAAGCTGGGGAATGAAACTTGGAAAAGAACTTAGATATATTGTAAAAATGAGATTTATGTATTGAAAATAAGAGGAACCAAACATGGAAAAAACTTAGATATATTGTAAAATAGAGATTTATGTATTGAAAATAAGTATAATAAATCTATAGGGTATAGTTGAAAACTCTAATATATGTACTAATAAAGAAAAGCTTATATAAAAAATAATTAACCATTGAGTTTGTTTGTGTTCTGAAGATCAGTTGCAATTATTCCTATTATGAAGTAGCAGTTATGCCTTTTGCGCCTCAGACTGCTGTGTCCTTCACAATCTGGCATATGACGAGACCAAGACCAAGTTGCAATTGCTGCAGGTAGATGCTATCCAAAATTAACTCAATTATTAAGGTTCAGATCAACCATGGTTCAGATCACAGGTTGTGATGACAATTAAGATTACCAAGCTTAACGTTTGCATGTTTCTGTCATTATGGGCAGGTTAGTTTTTCGTTCCCTTTCCCAATTTTTTTTTCTGTTCTTTTAAATATTTTCTATTAAATTTGCCCGGTGTTGTGTCTTAACATCTGTCTGTGTTGCAAAGAAGGATGAAATGTAAAATCTGAGGGATTTTCATTTTGGCTATTTTATTTTTTATATCTGATGAATTTGTTGAAAATACTGAGTATAGACTTGTGTTTAAGGTATTTGGGATCTGAGGAATTTGGTCCATATAAAAGCCTAAAGCTCGTTTAATGGAGTTCGTTGTGTAGTTTTGTTTTTTAGGTTAAGCTGAAATCATTGTATATAAAATTTGTTTTTAGTGCTGATATGGAGAATTTGTATGGGTGACATAGCCATTAATCCCTCTGGGATAGTGACGAGGGAATTCAGAATGTCGTATTTAAAGCTCAATTTTTTTCACAATGACTAGTATCCTCTCTTCTGGTATATATAAGCTATTTGGCTTTAATTATTAGTGTCATAGAACAGTTGTAGGCTACAGGGCTCTTTTCTTGAATGAATAGCTGAGAATGGTGAAGCATTTTTTTCCCTTATCTCTGGTGTAGATTGAGGCCATTTTGATCTATTGGACCACATTAGAATGCGTTTAACAATACTGTGCATCACGATTTCTGTGTATTGTTTTGGTACGGCATAGATTGCCTACCTTGAATGTTGATATATATACAAACAAAACCTTTGTTCACTAAATAATGAATATTACTGTATTTTGCAGCATTCTTGGTATGGACATTATTTACTGTATTTTGCAGCATTCTTGGTACAGGAGTGAGCAATTACTAGGATATAGCGCTTCTTAATAAGGCTTACTTGCTCTTGCCGAAAGGCGCTTGTTATAGAATTTCAATGAAAGTTGCACACCTCAGAAGTGGGCGAGTTTATCTATCACAAATTACTGCATCTAGTCTGCCACCGGAAGTAAGTAATTTGCATCTCGTAATATCCATCTATGTGTGCAAAGACTTGGTTCTCATGATGTGTGATTTCAGCCTCAAAAGCGTTTTCATCATGGGAGGCGGCAAAGGCTCCAACTTGGTCCAAATATTAAGTGTAAATTTATGTTAGTATTTGTTGGTTTATATTTTGAATACATATTTAAGGTGATGCTACGTTGATAGATTCGGGTTGAGATTTTATATCTAAGCGATTCAAATGAAAGATAGAGTAATTTACCAGGATTCGCGGCGGGTTGAAGAGAGAGTAATTTACCAGGATTCGGGGCGAAGGCTCCACAGCCCGGAGATATTACAGCACCAGAACGTCAAGAAAACGGTGATGCCTAATATCGATAAGATTGATATCGCCCATCTCCATTAATTTATGGTTTTATTGCTTTTACTTTGAATTTTTTTAGGGGTTTATGCACGGATTTCCATCTGCCATCGTTGAAATCCCATCATTCGGCCTAGAGGCTGCCTGCTGTAGCGATTCTCAAATTTGGATTTGGTGGAACTATCCACCGAAAACAGCAATGAGCCCATATGTGTTGAATCCATTCACATAAAATACTGAGCCGCTGAGCATCAACTAATTGGATTTCTTCTCCACCATATTCCAGTCCTCCTCATCTCTTTCATGCAACTTCAAACTTATGTATCCTTCCTGTCAAGTAATGCTCTACTTATGTAGAGGTTCATGAAAATCACAAGAGCTACATGAAGATAGTAATAGCAGAGAGGGAACCCTATCTTCTTCTTATTAATATTCATCGTCTTGTTCGATTTTTTATGGCCTTCCTCTAGCAATGCTACGGGGTTATCAACTCCCAACGCTATTTGTAGAAAGAGGCAAGGAGTAAGTAACAATGATAGAAATATAGGAAGGAGTAACTATCTCGATTAATTTATGGTTTTATGGCTTTTATTTGATTTTTTCTGGATTTCAATAAAATTTTGCTTCAAGGATGTTGTTTAATTTTTCAAATAATTTTAGTCTGTAACTGTCTACCACCTGTGAACAGCTAGTTATATCAAAAGGATTTTCATTTGTTTGTATAGACCATTACAGAATGCTGTAATCTAGGATTCTGTAATGCCAGTAGATTATAAGCATTTTCTTTGGTTGAAAAATCCCTAGTCCTTTTGTATGGCAAGTTTACCATTTAAATTTATTTTAGCCGTGGAGTCTTGAACTTTTACATATTATGCTGTAAAAATAAAATTTAGGGAAACCATTTGAAACTCCTGAAATTTATTTATGGAAAAAAATGTTGACTAAAACTCAACTAAACATTTATTTATGGGTAAAAATGTTGAGCAAAACTCAACTAAATAACAAATTACAAGATTTAAAAAAAAAATACAAAAATATTACCACATAACAACATATATTAAATTTAAGCTTCTATTAATTTCAGTCAAAAATCTGGATAACATAAATCTGCATGTCCTGGAGAACCATTTGAGACATCCATCCCAATAATAATTGTTGATTTTGTAGATATCTTAAGTATCCTATGAGCAAGCAAGGGGTGAGGGCCCTGTTTAACAACTTCAAAGCAATCGGTGTCGTGGTGCCGTCCTGCTTGTCATAGTGCAACGTGGTGAAATGCCATCCTGCCTGCAACATGGTGAAATGCCAATCTTAATTAAGACATTAAATTTGTGTGCTTCAATGAGAATAATGATGCCTTCCACAAAATAAAAACCAGATTTTGCTAATCTCAATGAGAAATTGAAAATATGAAAAATGGCCATAAAAATTTGAGAATTGTTCCTTACTTAGTTATAACATCACAATAAAATAGCTCAAATTATTATTGAAACTAATTCTTGACAGTCTTTATTTTGCTGTGTCACACGGTAAATCAATTAACAAGATAAAGAATAAGTTGATAATAATAAGGCATGCTTTTAGCAATAGTACTGTAGTTTTAGGAATCTCACAGATAATTGCAGCACCTAGCCGTTGGAGGCTTGACTTTCATAAACAGTTCTATTCATTTAGTTTGAAGTTCTTAAAAATATCAAGTTAGAGGAACGGTTGATGTGCAGTCTTCACTCATCTGCCAATAGTTTCAAAGAGAGCAATTTTATTAGAATTCGACATATGTACTGCTGAATCTTCTTGATTTTGAAGAATTTTCTTTACATTTAAAATCAAATCAACAGAAACGAGTTCAAATTTGGGAAAAAAAATTAATTATAAATATCTAAAAGCTTAGAGAAAATGTTTACATAAAACAAAAAAGCTAGCTTACTAAGAAAATCCTAAGACAAAGAAACGGAGCCAACTAAGATACAAAAATAGACAGGCCCCACCAATCGGAGCGACCAGACCTTGCAAAATAGCATCAAGAAAAAGGAATCCAATGACCAACCTTCAACCTTCAATCAGGAGGAGATGAAGCTTGCAAACAAAACTGAAGCGCTAAGAGATCGACAGACGATTTAAGTAAAGCTATTTTGCTATTTAAGCTGGTTTACATTGATGATTAATAAAGAATTTGATGATAAATACAACATGTTTTGAAATATAAATAGATGGATGAACTACTGATATCTCTTTGGATGAACTGAGATAATTCTTAATTCAACTACTGATATCGCTTTCAATGGACTGTGACAAGGTGTACCCAACTTTCTTGGGTATTAACTATATTTCATAGAAATTGATCAAATCAAACTAAACATGTGATTTAACAGATGTGGGTCCAGGCTCACATTCCTTGGCCGGCACGTGGGATGGGTTATAAAACTTTGCGGTTCGTCCTGTTCTAACTTAAACTTTGCGGTCACAGAGCTTTAAAATTATATAAAGGAAAACCGTGTAGGCATCTTACAAAGACTGAAGAGATCGAAGGTAGATTAAAGCAAAGAATCATTGGGGATCTGCTCATATCAAACGTCGGCTTACAAATCACACTGAAGAGATCGAAAGGTAGATTAAAGAAAAGAATCAAAGGAGATCTGCTCATATCAAACGCCATCTTACGAATGGCACTGAAGAGATCGAAGGCAGATTAAAGCAAAGAATCAAAGGGGATCAGCTCATATAAAATTCCCGCTTACGAATGACACTGAAGAAGTCGAAGGCAGATTAAAGAAAAGAAACAAAGGGGATCTGCTCATATCAAACGTTTTCTATGAAAATCTTAAGGTCAAATTATCAATTGCAATTCATATCAAAGTTCAATCATACAAATGGAATATTGTGCATTAACTGTGATGTGATTTGGACCACACGATATTGATGAGGTAGCTTAGGTAGTAGTAAGCTTACCGGATAGATATAGTGGAGTAAACTTTTATTTTTTACATTTCGTTTCAAGTCAAAATATAAAAAATTATTTTAAAATCATTTTAAAAATAGATGAAAATTATAAAATCATTTTAAAAATATTCTAAAAATCATTTTAATAAAGTAGTAGTAAGCTGACAAGATGGTGGGGAAATTTAATATTCTTAACTTTTTGTTTTAAACCAAAACAATAAAAAAGTATTTTAAAACCGTTTAAAAAAAAAAAATTAAAAAAATATATTTTTTATATTTTGCTTTAGGTGAAATAAAAAAAAAACTTGTTGAGGGGTAAACCAAGTTAAAGACTTGCAATAACCAGAAAAATAATAATTTGTAAACACAAAAGAAGATGAATTAGCAAGGTTGGTGTAACATTAACGACATGCTAAAAGTATCTTAGGATAATCACAAGGCCTCATCAGGCTTAAAGATTTTACATAAAGAAAACTAACCTGGAATTGTTTTAACAACGAAAAGATTCATTTAATGGACAGATATCTCACATGCAAAACACTTGGCATTTCATTATGTTAAATCCATACAACCTATTTTAGATTAATTTATTTTATAAAGCAAAATAATAATGATTGGAAATCTCAAAAAGATCTTAATTTTATAAAGAAAGATAATAAAGATTGTAGTTTTATAAAGCAAGATAATAATGATTGTAAATCTCAAAGATATTATGTTTAATGTAACCAAATGCAATACCCCTAAATTCCAGTGACTTGGGTCTGTTTTTCTGTGTCAAATAAATGAGCGAAAAAATGGGAGCATACTTCGATGTATGCAGACCATAATGGGTCCAATTTACTTCTTAAACTTAACCGCTATGTTTTGGTCACATGATAACTCCCCTAACATCTAGGGGCAAGAGCTGCAATACTTCACAATTCTTTGAAAATATAATTTCTCCCTATTTTGTGATCCTAACCATAGAGAATGACTTCACAGATGAAGAGGGGAGATGAGATTAAAAAATTGGAAAAAATCACAAAATTGAAAAAGAAAGTTGCATTTCTAAGGAATTGGAGTTTTATTCTCGGGGAAGAACCATCGTCATACATTGGAAATAGTGAGATTTTGCCATGCACTTCCGACAGATCACTGGTTATGGCTCACCGTTTGATTCTGGTGAATTTTATATTAACTTTTGTTGTCATCCCAATGCTGGTTTGTTATACTTTGGTATATAGTGGTGATTGCACGTTGACCTTATTTCTATAGATTTTGTGCATGCTATGTGATGATGTAATTTATTCTTTCTTTTCCATAATTACAGATTATAATATCTTAAAGAAATTGTACAAGTGGGTCGACCCCACAACATTTTGCACTACCATCAAAAAAATATAGTCTCATTTCGCACTATCAACAAAAAAATATATAGTCTTTGTTTTTATTATGGTTTAGGAATATTTACCTAGGATTCGAAAAAATTATAAATAATGTTTAATATATTGAAAAGTCACTCACATGTTTTCTACATGTCTATTTGCAAGGTGTGCCCTTCATTAATTTTAGTTTTTTGTTATAATTATACTTAATACATATATAAGGAGGTCACTAATAATATGTTTAAATATATTTTTATGGAAACAAAGTTATGAAAATACTTTATATTTATATTTTTAGATGGAAATATGTCACTCCTATATATTTATATAAAAAAAACCTCATTTATTTAAAATCTAAAATCAAGGTATGTTTAAATTACATAATCCATAAAAGTGGCATGTTAAAACTTTGGTAGATGGTTAAATAAACTAGTTGCTTTTTCTTATAGCATTGGTGTTATAGCAATAGCTACTAACAACCGCGGTGACATTGCCACTTCGTGGCTCTTGTTAAATACTATATGGCTGAGGCTATTAACTTAAAATCTTTCAATATTAATTTATTTGTCTTTTAATGATAACTATTAGGGTTGGTGGAAATGGATTCATTTCGAGGAGAGCACTCCTTAAGAAGTTTAACATTAAATAAACATATATTTAATCTAGTTTTCTTATTATGAGTGTGAAATTGACTTTTCATACTTTAAAGAATGTATAAATAATATTCAAGTTTTTATAGGAAAATCTCTTAGTCTTACTTAAGATGTTCATCAATTAAGCTCGTTATGCTTAACCTTTCCTTGAGTTCTTAAGGCACTAAGATGCCACCCATAATTTACTCATGGCTTCCTAGCCATTCAACCTCTCCCTAGTGAATTCATGCCCCAAACGTTCAGAAGAGTCAAGCCCTCAATCTCCTAAGTCTACCAAAGTAATTTAAACTTAATAAAATAAATAACATTACTTACAGTGCTTTTACCAGGGATGTTACAATGACAGGGTAACGTTGGAAGGGTCCCATAAAATACCCAACCCCTCGGCCATCCCTCTAGCATCAAATCCTATTCCTTCACATCCTTTCCATATTTTTCTTACTATTGCCATGATATATATTTTTGAGCATTAGTTTCTTGGATGAACATTATTAAACATGATTCTCTTTCCCGATTTTCTTCTTCAGAATCTTAACTTTTTGAGGACTATTCATCCCTCAAATGTTCCAAGTTATGATCTTCATTGGAAACAAAACTAGATTATATGGGTCAGTGCAAGTTAATGAGGGTCACTTTTGTCACGTTAGATCCAATAGAAAACTGAAAAATAAGGCATCCCTCAACTTAATTGTATTTTTTGAGATACTTACACAAAATATCTGGTTTTGAGTAAATAAGATTAAATGTAGGAAATTGAATCACGTTTCCAAATATATAAGTTTTATGTATTGAAATTTTTTATAACTATTTCAAGTTTCATTTTTTTCTAATAGTCACTTTTTATTTTTTAGGAAAATGATAAGGTATATGTTTTTGTGGGTGCACCATTTGAGGGCCTAAATGATGCTTTTGGGAGACAAAAATTTGCAGGAATGTAGAGAACATATAGCACAAGTGCAGCGCTATTTTTCAAAAATAAAATTAGTAATTTTTAATTTTTTTTATAATTATCTAAGCGATCATTCCTCGAAAATGGTACATCTTTTATGGGTGCAGCCTTCGAAGGTCTTAATGAAATAATCATTAAATGGGTTTTTTATAGAATGTAGAGGTTAGAGTCTTCTAGTGCACCATAAAATTTATTTTTAAAACGATTAAGAATCAAAAAAATTATGGAAAAAACACTAACAACATGTTTTTTGATTTAAGGAGTTAAGATACAATATAAATTGAAAAAAAAGAGGAAAATATAAGATTTTTTAATAAAAATTACATATTTAGAATTTGCAGAAAAAATACTATTTAAGTTTAATATTTCGTAAAAAATGATTGTGTGTATCATACTATAACAAGTGCGTAAACAACGACTTCTTCAGAAAATGGAAGAAATGCCCAATTAGCTATGGTTTATCATATACCATAGCACATGTTTTTTATTACCGAAGAAAACTTCAAACCATACACATAGGACTATTGGTGACATGCGAGCAAGTGATTTGGCATCTTTAAATTCAAATTACATCTCCCGTCCTTATAGAATTGGAAAACGCATGAACGTTATAGAACTATGAAACGCGTGCACGTTATAGGACTACAAAATGTGTGTGTGTTATAGATTTACAAAACGCTCACGCATTATGTAGTTCTATAACACGCACGTGTTTTGTAGAGATAAAAATCTAGCACTATATGTAATATATCAAATGTATGGATAATAGTTTAGAGGGGGTGTGGAAGGGTCAAGGGCCTAGGAGGATGTTGTAAGTTCAGGTGGGGATGGTTAATAGTCGAGAGGGGGTGGGGAAGGGCCAAGGGCCTAGGAAGATGTTGGAAGTTCAAGTGGGGATGGTTAATAGTTGAGAGGGGGTGTGGAAGGGTCAAGTTCCTAGGAGGATGTTGTAAATTCAAGTGGAGAAATATGAATGGAATTGAAACATTATGGGTTACAAGGGTGAAGGGGAGTGGGAAATGAGAGAATTATTAGGAGGAGAAGAGGTGTTGAAGACGTATAGGGTTAGAAGCAGTACATGAGACTTGAGTGACGAAGGGGGATAAGTTGGAGGAGAGGAAGTGGGTGATGGTTTGATGCGAGAGATGATTGGCGAATGGAAAGGTGGATATGGATTATTAGAGGAGGAATAGGATGTGTTGGAGGAGAGAGGCGAAGGAGGGGGAAATTGAAGAGATGGGAATGAGACACGATAAAATAGAGAATAGGGGTCATAATGTGGTAGGGGGTTGAGGAGAAGGGATGAGAATGATGTGGAGAGAGTGTGTGAGAGAATACGATAGAGAGGGAGGAGGGGGGGTGAGGGGGAATGGAGATAGAATGAAGGAAAGAGATATTGAGGGAGTGATAGAAGGTGTGTGTGTGTGTGTGTGATGGGCGACAGAGGCATAGACACAAGGAGAGAAAGGGGTGGGTTTACACATGTAGAGAGAGAGAGAGGGAGAGGGAGATGGTGTCAAATATAGACGATGGAGGGTTGAGATATGGAGAGAGAGGGAGGTTGTGAAATAGAGAAACATGGAGAGGGAGGGTGAAAAGAGATAGGGAGGGAGGGATACAATTTGACAGAGAGAGAGAGGGATAATGGCACAGAGGGATGGTAATTAAGGGAGAAGGGAGGGAGATATTGATAGAGGGAATTAAATAGAAGTTGGAGAGAGAGGGAGAGACAGAGGGAGTTTGTGAGAGAATGAGATACACACACAAAAAAAAGATTATGTGGGAGAAAGGTGGGTGGGTGAGCGACAAAGGGAGAGGGGGGGGGGATGCGAAATAGAGAGAGAGTGATGGAGGGAAGGATAATGAGGGAGGTATATAGAAGGTGGAGAGAGATTATGAGATATGGGAAGTGAGGGAGGGACACACACACACACAAAGATTGTGTGGGAGAGAGGGAGGGAGGGGGGTGAATGATATAGAGAGTGATATGGAGGGAGTGATAGTGAGGGAGGTATATAGAAGGTGGAGAGAGACTATGAGAGAGGGGGGTGAGGGAGTGACACACACACATCAAAGAAGGGGGGGGCAGGAGGGGTGCACACACACACAAAGAGAGAGAGGGGGGGGGTGTAGAGAGAGAGGGGGGAGGGATGAGTGATAGAGAGAGAGTGGTGGAGGGACATATAGTGAAGGTGGAGAGAGGTTATGAGAGAGGGTGAAAGAGGGAGGGGCACACACACACACATTGTGTGGGATAGAGAGTGGGGGAGTTGTGAGAAACAACGAGAGAGGGGGGAGGGGGAAGAAAGAGAGAGAGAGTGATGTAGGAAGGGATAGTGAGGGAGGTATAAATAAGGTGGAGAGAGGTTTCAAGAGATGGGGAGTGAGGGAGGGACACACACACACACATAGAGATAGATAGAGAGAGAGAGAGAGAGGGAGGTTGTGAGAGAGAGAAGGGGAAAAGACGCATACACATAGAGATAATGAGTGATGGAAATACAAAGGAAGGGAGGGCCAATGAGTAAGGAATAGAGGTATAGTGAGTAAGATACATATGTATCCATAGAAGCAAAACATATTATTTAGGGATCGAGTCTTGCATTTCCTCCCTTAACCATGTTGAGGCCTTAATACCCATATCTAATTATCAAAACCTCTTAAAGGCATGTGCATATTTTCTTGGAGACCAAGCATACCTTGAGTAGGTCATCTGTGATGCTTCAAGGAATTGTTCATTAACATGGGTGCCTCAAATATTCCATTATGTCCTAATAAATGAGCATAATCCCTCAATCATGTCTTAGAGGTCCCATACTTACTGCTCAAAACCACCTAATTCTACTAACATCCATATTCATAGTCCAAATATATCTATGAGATGTCATGTGTGATTTTTTAAGGAATCCTTCCTATCCATAGATGCCTATAAGCTTTATTTAGGGCCTAAGGACATAGTTTCCTCCCCTGACCATGTCCATGGCCTTGAGATGCATACCTAGTGCCAAACAAATGATGATGGCATGCATATCCCGATTAAGATTCAAATGATTCACTTTCAATGTCATGTGTGGTGGTTGGAGGCATAAATTTTGTCCCTAAATGGTTAAAAAATTCCTTTAAGGCCTAAGGACCAAGTGTTTCCCCATACCCATGTGAAGGGGCCTAATATATGTACTTAGTGCTAAAAATGTTCTAATGGAACTAGTATCCTTATTTCAAGGTAAATGAAACCATATTGGAAGGATCTATTGAGGTTGTTCAACACATCATTCTTGTATCTAGATGGATAGAAGAATATTCTAGGGGCTAAGGCCTAGGTTTCCTCCCTTATTATGTCTAAGGTCCCAAGACACATACATAGCACTTAGAAACCCCTGATGGTTCCCATATCCCGATTCAAAACAAAACTATCAACATGAGAGGTCATATATGGTGATTCAAGGTGTCTTTCATGGACCTTGAGCCCTACAAGATGGTTTACAACCTAAAATAGAAAATTTATGTACCAACCATGATTAACACCTTATCCTCCATATCTAATGCTAAAAAAATCCTAATCATGGCCATATCCCAACTTAAAGGTTGAGGATACCCTTAAGAGATAATGTGTGTTTGTTCGCAATGTTGTTATTTGCCCTATATGTCTATAGGATTCCTTTATGGCTTAAGGAATAGGTTTCCTCCCTCAACCATGTCTACAAATATGTTTCTAGTGCTAAGAGAATTCTAATGCATGCGTATTCTCTCTTAGATGCAAAATATCACATACAGAGGTCCTATGTGCAGGTTCGATGCCTTGTTCAAGGACCTCAAGCCTTAAAAGCTACCTTTAGGACATAATTCTCAAGTTTCCTCCCTCAAGCATGCTCAAGGGACTATGACCCATACTTAGTTCTTGAAACCTTCTAATGGTGTCCATATTACAACACAAAGAAAAATTATGCTCTTGGGAGGTTAGGCATGGTCGTTTGAGATGTTTTTCTTGATGATGCAAGCTATTGTTTTTATTCATTTCCCTAGCCATGCACTAAAACCATTTTTTTGGTTCTCCATAATGCGTGCATGTTTCGCTTAGATCCAAAATGCGTGAGTGTTTTTCTTCTCCATAATGCGTGCACGTTTTGCTTCTCCATAACACATACACGTTTTGTAACAATAAAACGCATGTGCATTTTGTAACAATAAAACGTGTGTGTGTTTTGTAACTATGAAATGCGTGCGCATTTTGCTTAGCCTAACCTAGGTGTCACATGACATGTCAGGGTCGAGATTAACCAAACCAAGCATTACATAACATGAGCGCGTTGTGTTTCTATGTATCATGAGCGTGTTTCCAAAAAGTCAATTTGCATCTAAAAGGTCCCTCAACTTCTTGCACATGCCCTTATATTCCTAATGTTTCCCTAATAGTAGGGTATTGACCTAATTCAGTAACCCGATCATTGTCCTAGATAAATGCAGACGGTCGAAAGTGAAATATTTGCAGATGGAAGTGTATCCATAGAGTGCTTCAGTATCAAGACTGGCTTTTGGAGGCCAAGAAGCGTCAATTCTGCAAAGTACATCAATGTTGGTCGAACATTGCTATTCCTGAAATGAGTCAAGATGAAAGTTCAAAGTTATGGAGAAGAAAGAGCGAAAAAAGAGAGGCGTCAGAGTGGGTATGAGTGTTAATGAAGGCCAGTGAGACAATGACAAAAACAATTTTATAATTGGTGATTTATTTGTAAGCATTAAGGGGTAGTGTTAGAGATAATGCTTCCATAAGTGCTCTGTGCTAAGTTTGGAATTGGTTTGATACTTTGTAGGAGATTGTTGATATATTCTCTCAACATCACTATCCATATTTGGGATTAGTGTGATCTGACTCCAACTATATATCTATGTTGGCAAGTATATATTAGGTGGAATAGAATTTTTATTTGTGTAATGACTACTTTTATGTTTTCTAACTTGTCCTATTTTTATATTTGGTATCTTTAATAAAAATATTTATATTATCCTTAAAAAAATTGATAAATATTATTATATATTTATTTTAATCTTAAATATAATAAAAATAAAAATAAAAACATTTTAAACATATGTTAAAATATGTTTAAAATAGCTCTATAATAATATTTTATTTGAAAGATATTGGTGTAATCATTACAAAGAGACTCTTTCAATATCATTTTCGTAAGTCACCGTTTCTTTGTACCAACATATTACAAGTTACATTGCTTTTAAGTTAGATAACAAATACTAACTCGTGATGAAACTAAGCTTAAAATATGTTTCTTTCTAACCTAATTTATTTTGTTAGTACATATACATATTTATAAAGATTTAATTTATTTAATCAAAGACATAATTATCTTATTTTATTCTAATTATTTCATTTTGTTAGTATATATATATACGCCTCTAAACTTGGCGGAGGATACCTTTCCCAGTTCCCATAAGCAGGGTAGGGTTTTCCATATTCTTCGGGAGACAATTGTGCTTTTGAAAACCTCAGAAAGTTCAGCCATACAAAACCATAATTATCGCTAAAATGTGCTTTTATTTACACATTATTTGGCCTGCTCCTGTTCATTCAAATCCAGTGCCCATTAATTAATAATTATCAGTGGCATGTGATATTGCTCACCTTGGTCGTGGCTTTTTTTAAATAGAAGAAAAAAATAAAATTTATATATTTATATAAAAATACATTGTGCATTGGTTTATCAAGCTAGTCTAATAAATGACAAGAAGTAATATCTTTTAACGAAATAAAACAAAAAAACATTTACAGCATTTGCGTAAATGTCCACCGTTGGTTATTGTTCAAAACAAACAAAAAGTGAAAAAACTGTTAAAAACTAGTATGTAGGAATTTGAAACTAAAACAATTTGTCAAGTTTTAAACATTTTGTAATTTGTATTTTTAACAATTTAAAAATAAAGATTTTTTTGGTGTCTTAAACCGTATTTGACTGACAAATCACCTCATAACAGATAATTTGCCATCAAATTCTTACCCCCTAATGAGAGAGAAAATAAATAAGAAAAGAGGTATAAAATGTAACTTGTTTGTTAGTACATAAGGACGACGTAGAGCATCTGCCCGTGAGCATGCGTGGAAACAGTACAAGTGTGAACGCATTGCCTAGCTTCTTAGGAGCGCCTTATATACTGGACAGATTTTCCTTCGGGAGAAGAGCCTGTCCAATGCACACCATTGGATCCGTGTGCATTGGACAGGCTCTTCTCCCGAAGAAAAATCTGTCCAGTATATAAAGATTGCCTAGCTTCTTGTGCGAGTCAAAATATATATTATGTTAAATATGTTATGTTTATAATATCGTAATCAAGACCCATAAAGGCAATACTTCTTCGTGACTTTATTGATGCTTGAATTTTCAGGGTTACTTTTTCACACTCCCAAGTTTTATGGAAACATGTTTCAAAATAATCATCTTTATAAAAATGATTACTTTATATTTTAAAATGTTAATTTCAAAATTGTAGATTTTAAATATAATTCTTTAAAATATAAAATGTAATTTATAGTTACTTTATGCAATACATCCAATTTAAATAAATTGTTATTTTTTTTAATATTTTTTGATAAGAAAATAAAAAATAAATATAATGGTTTATTCTTATTTATTAATAAAAAATATTAGAGAGAATCACAACTGAAAATGTTGTTAAAAGAGTGTTTGCTAATCAACAAAGATGGTGAGACATCCTTCCCAAAATTAGATCAGAACTCTTTCTGGAGTGCAGTGCTAAAGAACAGTAGGCTAATAAATGACCAAGTCCTAGGAAAAATATTATATAATAGTATGCTCATTTAACAAACATGAGGCTAGCACTCGATGGGGAACTCATCTTTTAATGCAAGAGATGGCGCATTAAGTGGATTTTTCTTTTGTGGTTCAACGAACAAGCTCAAGGGTTCTGGAGCAAGACTTGGTTGCTCTAAGAGTTGGTTGGGAGGAACGATTATTTCAATTTGAGTTTTCCCGACAGTGGTGTCAAGTTCCTTATTCTACTTCTTATCTTTCTAAATTAGTTTAAAGTAAAAATCTCAAGTTAACTAAGAATCATATTCATTTCATTTTACAGTAATACTACTATGCATCGATTTCAAATGTCTTTCCTATGATGCATCTATTTCAATTGTCTTTCCTACGATGCATCTGTTTCAAATATATTTCCTATTTGATGTATTCATGTAAAGTAAACTGATTTTATTTAGTATTCGTAGATTCATGAACTTAAGATTTCTTAACGAATCTCTGTTTGGGCATCCATACCAGAATCAGAGATTCGTATAATGTTGTAATATTAACACGACTAGTAAATTGAAACTAAGGACTATCATAGATCTAGTTAAATACTCTAGATTATGCTTGTTTATGATTCCGGAACAGTATTTAGAATTAATTATTTCAAAACTAGAATCATACAATTTTTTAGTTAATTTACAATATGGCTTACACTAGTTCACATAACAAACTCATACAGAAAATGCTTAATCAACTCAAATAGAATAAAACAACAGAGTATCCATTCGCATAACCTGTAAATTGAAACAACTA
>LPNX010377312.1:32738-60238 GCA_001517045.1 Pseudotsuga menziesii
GGTGGCCCGTTCCATTCTACAGCCAGTTGGACTTTATCATCATACATCACCACTTCGCCCACTCCAGTCCATGCCCTCTCACACCGTGCCCCCTAGTGTTGTAGCCAACATCCGTGTGGCTACATCCTCTACTATGCCATCCACCCTAGCATCAGAGTAGTTTGTACAGCCCACTGCTCCACCTGCCACACCTGAGGAGCAGTTGATTGCTCCACCTGTCAGCCCCCAGGAGTAGCATGTTGTGTTCACGGTGAGATTGATTAGTTTATAAAAATCTCATTCAATATTAACGAAAATTTACATAGCAGTAAATTGTATGATTTATCTTACTGTTTAAATGTTGCAGGGTGGCATTGCTGAGAGACTTGTATCACGGAGGAGGGTATCCCATTCACCACTTATGGTCTCATCTCAAATGATCTATTTAAAATTTGAAAATGTAATTTTGATATTTAAATTGTGGTTTATACTTGTATAATTTTCTGTAGGAGTTGACATTTGATTGTTGTCATTTCAGAGCCCAAGGGGAGGTGGTCGAAGCAGCCAGGAGAACCGAGCTTCCTTTAGCTCGAAGAAGAGGGAGATCGATTTTGGAGTTGGACCTAGGAGCTCCGAGGGTGGGCAGGAGGATTGAGAGAGCCTCCTATGTACACTAGCCACAATGTGGCATTTGGGCACGAATTGCCATATTTTGTATAGGGCATGAGTTGCCATATTTTGTATATGGCACGAGTTGCCATATTTTGTATATGATTGGATATTTTTGTATATTAATATATCATTTTGTACTTCTTTATAGTGGTAGTTTACAATTGATGCGCTTGCAATACTTATTGTTGATTAAGCAATAAAGTCTGTCTCATAATAAAATGCATAAAAAAATTAACACTGTAGGTTAGTTAACAAAAAATCCACAAATGCATAAAAATACAGCCTTATTCATTGTCCAAATTGAAATAGAAAGAACTTGTTTGCCTTCGGTATTTACATAGTAATTCTAACCTTTGGCCTTCTACTCCATTTTCTATCCTTGACTAACCCTAGGACTGTCTATCAAACTAGACTGTAATAGTACCTATTAGGCAGCCATAAGACACACCTAAACCAATCTATTCTAGCCTAACGATTGCTAAAACCCTTGCCCTAGACTCCTACCTTTCCCTCTCTCTAAAACAAGGCTTATTCCTTTCATTTCCACACTACTTAGACCCACAACTCTCCCTATATCTCTGACTGTAATATCCATTTTGGACATCCCTAGAACACCACTAACTCATCCTAGGATTCCCTAACATATTCATTGTAATATCCTATTTAGGGCAGCCCTAATAGCCTTCTTACCCACCTATCATATCCTAAGGTCACTTCCTTTCCTTCCTATCTTACCCACTCACTAACGCCTCACCTAAAATTTGTCCATAACCCAATTTAAAGTGGCACAAAGACACCCTAAAGGGACTATATTTAAACAATCATTCCCAGCCATAAACAAATTTGACAGTGGTATATAAACATTCATAACTTGGCAAAATACTAGAAAAGTCCTTGAATTGCTTGCAAGTCATTGTGTCATCAAATGCCAAGTGACTATACTTCTTATCATTCCTACTTGACTGGAAATTACATCTTGGACTATCATAAGAAATTTTACTTGACTGGAAATTACATCTTGGATTGTCATAAGACATTTTACTTGATTGGAAATTACATCTTGGACTGTCATAAGACATTTTACTTGACTGGAAATTACATCTTGGACTGTCATAAGACATTTTACTTGACTGGAATTTTGATTTGGTTTAACCGTCCCATTGGATTTGAAACTTGTCACTTATAAAAATGTTTATCACTGATGTTTACTTAAAAAGATTGTACCTTTGTCCTGGCTAGCTAAAAATTGAAATATAGGACTGTCATAATGCTAAATGATTGGCTGGAAATACTTTTATGTCGGTTGCAAGAGAGGTTGACTTTGTACAATATGATGATAATGCCCCATCAACACCACTAACATGCTTCAACCACATGCATAATTGAAATTAAAACATCCCATAATGCTAACGTCCCATAAAAATTGTTCTTCCTTGACAAATAAAAAATGAAACAAGTTCATGAATATGTGTCTTCTATAACGATCTATTGAGCACTTGCAATTTTAACGAGCTATTGTACTTGTTGCAATTTTAACGATTTAAGGGTTAGCATGCATAACCTAGGGTTTAGAATCCATGAGGAAACCCTAACCCTAACTGAAGTTTAAAGGTTAACATGCATAACCTGGGATTTATAATCAATGAGGAAACCCTGACAGGTAACATCCTGTTTAGGGCAGCCCTAATAGCGTTCTTACCCACCTATCATAGCCTAAGGTCACTTGCTTGCCTTCCTATCTTACCCACTCACTTCCTATCTTGTCATCCCTATTGATCCTTCTTTTGGTAGCGACATGTTCTCTTTGGGTGTACAATAATGGTTTGAAGGGTCATTTTGGCTAGCATGTTCCTTTTATTTTCAGAGGATTTTCCTTAGTCATCATCTTGATGGCCTGCACAAGTGCACGATGACCTATCCAAAGGTCTGCACTTAGGATATCTAACAAAATAAACACCATTAAAGTTTACTTAACAATTTCAACCCAAAATTATCTCAAATTAGCATGCATAACCAATGCTAGAATCTACCCAATCATAAAGATAATATAAGCTAAAATTCAAATCTCCACACTATAATTTTTTTCCTCGTTAGGGTTTATAAACCATAATCATCTTTCATCATAGAAGCACATGTCATTTCAGGAAAGTCTAGCTAGGGTTAGCATTTTTGGTAAGTCGAGCATGTAACTATTCATCAATTACAATAGTGTTAGCTAGGGTTTAGGATAACAAAGAAATTCAATTCATAACCTAGGGTTTAATTCAATTGTAACAATTTTATAATTTGAGTATTGTTCCTAGCATTTGCACACATTGGTATTTGCATTTGTGAACATATGAAATAGTAAGCAGTTCATATTAATCCCAATAAAATTATTTCATGTATGTGCATAGCCTAGGTATAGGGCCTTTTGGTTTGTACTTAAATGATACTAACCAATCTAATGATATATACCTAAAGAGGTCATAAAACCCTAGTTCCATCTCATAACTTGTGAAACCTAGTTATAATATGCAATTTGTAGTTCATGAAACCCTAGTTGGTTTTCAATTTGTAAGTGTATCCTAGGGCTATATGGCCATTTGGTTTCTACTTAAATGATACTAACCAGTATAATTTGATGTTCAAACCTAAAGAGTTCATAAAACCCTATTTTGTAGTTCCATGTCTCAATATGTGAACCCTAGTTTTATTATGCAGGTTGTTGGCTTATATTCTAGTACATCAATAATATAATGCCGCAACATGTGCTTTCTTAGTGATATCTAGACACATTGGGCCATGAAAAAATTTGGGGGAGGGCCATTTTCAACCCAAGTTATAGCATGCAATTGTGTTCATGAAACCCTAGTTGGTTTAGGATGTGTACATGTACATGTGTTTCTAATTCCATCTCAAAACTTGTAAAGAGTTCATGAAACCCTACCAACTAATATAACAAACCATAACATAACATACCATAACATACTAACATCATACCATTCTAACACACCATACCATACTAGCATACCATACCATACCATACCCTACAATACCCTATGATACTAACATCATACCATGTACTAACATACCATACCATACCATACTAACATACAACATACCATACCATTTTGGTTCCATCACATAATTTGTAAAGAGGTCATAAAACCCTACTTCCATCTCAGAACTTCTCAACCCTAGTTATAGCGTGCAATTGTAGATCATGAAACTATAGCGTGCAATTGTAGTTCATGAAACCATAGTATGCAATTGTAGTTCATGAAACCCTAGTATGAAAGTCTCAATGAGATTGTAGTTCATGAAACCCTAGCATGCAATGGTAGTTCATGAAACCATAGGTGTGTTTCTCTTTTCCATCTCATAACTTGTAAAGAGGTCATAAAACCCTACTTCCATCTCATAACTTTTCAACCCTAGTTATAGCATGCAATTCGTAGCTCATGAAACTATAGCATGCAATTGTAGCTCATGAAACTATAGCATGCAATTGTATTTCATGAAACCCTAGTATGCAATTGTAGTTCATGAAACCCTAATATGAAAGTCTCAACGAGATTGTAGTTCATGAAACTCTAGCATGCAATGGTAGTTCATGAAACCATAGGTGTGTTTCTCTTTTCCATCTCATAACTTGTAAAGAGGTCATAAAACCCTACTTCCATCTCATAACTTTTCAACCCTATTTATAGCATGCAATTTGTAGTTCATGAAACTATAGCATGCAATTGTAGTTCATGAAACCCTAGTATGCAATTGTAGTTCATGAAACCCTAGTATGAAAGTCTTAACGAGATTGTAGTTTATGAAACCCTAACATGCAATGGTAGTTCATGAAACCATAGGTGTGTTTCTCTTTCCCATCTCATAACTTGTAAAGAGCTCATACATCCATATTTCCATCTCATAACTTCTCAACCCTAGTTATAGCATGCAATTTGTAGTTAATGAAAGCCTACTTGGTTTTGGATTTGTACATGTACATGTGTTTCTACTTCCATCTCATAGCTTTTAAAGAGGTCACAAAACCCTAGTTCCATATCATAACTTCTCAACAATAGTTATAGCATGCAATTGTAGTTCACAAAACCCTAGTTGGTTTTCAATTCGTACATGTACATGTGTTTCATCTCATAACTTCTCAACCCTAGTTATAGCATGCAATTGTAGTTCATGAAACCCTAGTATGCAAGTCTCAATGAGATTGTAGTTCATGAAACCCTAACATGCATTAAGGTATCCACACTATAATTGTTTTCCTCGTTATGGTTTATAAACCCTAATAATCTTTCATCATAGAAGCACATGGCATTTCAGACAATTCTAGCACCAGTTTCGACGTCAACATGTCTATCCTAGGATGATTCCTCAAACCCTAGGTCTTTGTCTATTGCATCAACACAAGCACCAAGACCTCCATGGAAAATCAACTAAACTTTAAAAAAATCTTCTTCTAAGAAAGGAATCAAAATAAGATCGAGACTTATCAAGTTAAGTTTTCCATGGTCTTTCCCTAACCTCCATGTATCACACAAGAACAAGACTACAATAGCACCAAAGACATTAGCTCTTTTCTTTGTATCTTCTACAGGGTTGGAACCCTAATTCTACCTCCTTTGCCTTGATAACAAGAGCTATAGATTCTGCAAGACAACCATAAATTCCTCTAGTATTATATCTCCTTCTCCAAGGTTTACTTACATATATAAACCCTACTGTCCTTATGCATATCCAAGTTTCATCATGTAATGCATTCATCCTCTAGTTGTGTACCACATCTTCTTGTTCCCAATGCTCCTTGACATATGTGTTAGAGGTGGCTACAATGCTGCAATGCTTATCCTCAATATGTGTGCCAAGGTGGTTACTATGCTCATTTGTTCTCCTCAACATGTGTGTGAAGGTGGTCACTATGGTACAATATTTCACTTATCTTCATCCTAAGATCACAAGGCAACCCAACAAAATAAACCCCAGTCCTCTAGTTGTGTACCACATCTTCTTGTTCCCAATGGTCCTTGACATATGTGTTAGAGGTGGCTACAATGCTGCAATGCTTATCCTCAATATGTGTGCCAAGGTGGTTACTATGCTCATTTGTTCTCCTCAACATGTGTGTGAAGGTGGTCACTATGGTACAATATTTCACTTATCTTCATCCTAAGATCACAAGGCAACCCAACAAAATAAACCCTAGTCCAAGTGTACGTTAACACCATGAAGATACATCCCTTTAGGGCACTCTTTCCAAGCATATAACATATCTAGAACCTCTTATTACAACAAATTACAACATTAATAAATCTACTCATCAAAACCCTAGTTTACGAAACCGATGCACAGTGGAGTCACTAGGCCATGAAAACGCAGTGGAGAGGCCCCCCCTAGAGGTAATGGCATGCCAGGAGACCAATGGAATCGACAGCTCATCGATCCGACCTCCGGTTGTCGAGTTATGTCGAGTTGCAAGTCGCATGAAAATGTCGTTCAGGGACACTTGGTCACTCTCGGTCCGGGAGCAAAAAACCAAACGGAGTAGCAAGATTGCATGTCATTGCCTTCGACAGGTGTGTATGGCCAATGCCGACATGGGAACACCACCAAGACTGACACAGAGGATGGTTTTTCAGAGTTGACCCACCAATGCGAGAGTTGCATTGAAGGAAACTGAGCAAAAACCTAGTTTACGAAACCAATGCACAGTGGAGTGATTGGGCCATGCAAATGCGGTGGAGAGGGACCCCTAGAGGTAATGTCATGCTAGGAGACCAACGAAGTTGACGGCTTGTCGATCTGACCTCCGGTTTCTAAGTTATGTCGAGTTGCAAGTCGCATGAAAATGTCATTCAGGGACACTTGGTCACTCTTGGTCCGGGAGCGAAAAAACAAACGGAGTAGCAAGATTGCATGCCGTTGGCTCCGACAGGTGTGTATGGCCAATGTCGACATGGGAACACCACCAAGACTGGCACAGAGGAGGGTTTTTCACAGTTGACCCACCAATGCGATAGTTGCATTGAAGGAAACTGAGCAAAACCCTAGTTTATGAAACCGCCGCACAGTGGAGTCACTGGGCCATGCAAACATGGTAGAGAAGGCCCACTAGAGGTAATGGCATGTCAGGATACCAACGGATTCAATGGATTTTCGATTCGACTTACGGTTTTTGAGTTATGTCGAGTTGCAAGTCGCATGAAAATACCGCTCAGGGACACTTGGTCACTCTCGGTTCGGGAGCGAAAAACCAAACGGAGCAGCAATATTGCATGTCATTGGATCTGACAGGTGTGTATGGCCAATGCCGACATGGGAACACCACCAAGACTAGCACAGAGGAGGGTTTTTCAGAGTTGACCCACCAGTGCGAGATTTGCATTGAAGGAAACTGAGAAAAACCCTAGTTTATGAAACCAATCCATAGTGGAGTCACTGGCCCGTGAAAATGTGGTGGAGAGGGCCCACTAGAGGTAATGGAATTCCAGGAGACCAACGAAGTCAACGGCTCATCGATCAGACCTACGGTTGCCGAGTTATGTCGAGTTGTAAGTTGCACGAAAATATTGTTCAGGGACACTTGGTCACTCTCGGTCCGGGAGCAAAAAACCAAACGGAGTAGCAAGATTGCGTGTCATTGGCTCTAACAGGTGTGTATGGCTAATGCCGACATGGGAACACCACCAAGACTGGCACGGAGGAGGGTTTTTCAGATTTGACCGACCAGTGCGAGAGTTGCATTGAAGGAAACTGAGCAAAAACCTAGTTTGCAAAACCGATGCACAGTGGAGTCATTAGCCCATGAAAATGCAGTGGAGAGGTCCCACTAGAGGTAATGGCATGCCAAGAGGCCAATGGAGTTGACGTCTTGTCGATCTGACCTACGGTTTTCGAGTTATGTCAAGTTGCAAGTCGCATGAAAATGTCGTTCAGGGACTCTTGGTCACTCTCGGTCCGGGAGTGAAAAACCAAATGGAGCAGCAAGATTGCATGCCATTGGCTCTGATAGGTGTGTATGGCCAATGTTGACATGGGAACACCACCAAGACTGGCACGGAGGAGGGTTTTTCAGAGTTGACCCACCAGTGCGAGAGTTGCATTGAAGGAAACTGAGCAAAACCCTAGTTTATGAAACCGATGCAACGTGGAGTCACTGGGCCATGCAAACATGGTGGGGAGGGCCCTCTAGAGGTAGTGGCATTCCAAGAGGCCAACGGAGTCAACAAATTGTCGATCCGAACTTCGGTTGCCGAGTTATGTCGAGCTGCAAGTCGCATGAAAATTGTTGTTCAGGGACACTTGGTCACTCTCGGTCTGCGATGACATGCTAATTGTTGACCTTGCTCTGTGTTATACCTTCTGCTTTCTCATTAAATTCTAATTATTGACTCAAATAGGAGAGGGATAAAACTTACTAGAATAGCAATTAAAATTTAGAGATGAAAGCATAATGCACAAGTCAAATACCATTTCACAATAGTAGAGCAATTATTTTTTGAATAGTATCCCGATGCAACACAAATTGGAGAGAAAGTTTAAAAGATAGTGGTTTACCAAGTAGGACATGTAGAGAACAATATAAAGTGCGGAGTTAGCAAACTTGTGAAGGACATGATGTTTAAACTCTTGTAGCAAAGGTAAGAGAAACATAGGTGAAAGATTAAACCAATGAAGGGTGTCTATTGAAGATACATGCATCAAACATTTTCACTTGAAAATTACATTCAAATAATTCAATCTCTAATTAAAAAGAACAAAAGGAATTGAGAATGCAAATGATGAAAATTTGTATTCTTGCATAGCTTTAGTGGCATATTTGTATTCTTGCATATCTTTTGTATTATTGCATAGTAAAATGTAGAGAATCGTGTACTTGTGCAAGCTAAAACATCAAAATCTATTAAAAGACAAGATGACCATGAGTGGTTGAAATTGATAGCTACTATTAAAAAGAGAAGACGATCATGATAACTTACTCCTCTTTCTATGTGAACTCTGCAAAATCATTTCCCTTTCCATCTATATTGATGTCATGTCTGAATATATAGCATGTATAAATACTTATTACCAAGATGGTGCATAAAACAAATCATACTTCGTAATAAGTAATTATACATGATATATATTCAGACATGACATCGATATAGATGGAAAGGGAAAGGCTTTTGCAGAGTTCACATAGAAAGCAGAGTAAGTTATTGTGATTGTCTTGTCTTTTAGTAGTAGCTGTCAATTTCAATCACTCATGGAACTGGCATCCAAGTGGAGTGTAAGCACAATTACTCAATCTCATTCAATATAGCTAGCTGGATCCTCTCTGTTGCTAATTGCCTCCATCAATCTCTCGTGCTCTGAATGAGGCAAGAAGTAATGTACCTTGGTTGAGTTCTTCCTTGACATTGTCTGTAGATGGATGTTCGTGCCAACAATCAAGTTTGTGAAGTGATAGACCACATAATATGGTTTGTAATCCACGAATACATGCCCACTAGTTCTTCTTGATTTCCCATATAGTGTAAGATATTCACCCTCAACCACTGTTATACCAAAATCCTATCACCATCATGTGATAAGACATTTGACATACCTACTTGCCCTGAATCCCAACTTCTGGAATGGAAACTAAATGGTTTTTCATCAATCTTTCATACAAATTCCCAGCACCATGCATGCCCCTTTATCCAGGAGCGGTACCCCTATTCGCACCACCCATCATCTGTTGCCCATAAGCAGTGCCACCGCTTATTGTCCTTAGTCCATAAGCAGTTATTACCAGAACCGCTCTGTCATAGAAGGAGAAACGCGGTACTCTGGGTAAAAAGGGGAAAATAGAAGTTTCTCAAGGCTTCTAGATGATAAGCCTCGTGTCCTTCCTTATCCCTACTGCTGTGGGTTGGTTGAGCTCAATATCCCTCATCCTAGGATCTTAGAGGCCACCTCACCCACTAATTTCTCAACCATCTCTATCCATTAAAGCCTTATAAATAAGATCTCATAGCCATGGTTGAGGAGAGAACTCTTGAGGTATTGTTATGCTGTTGGATTGACCATTGGCCCAAGATCATGTGGAGAGAGAATAGAGAGCTAGAGTCGGAGCTTTTGGGGATGAGAAGGTCTGGTTTCATGGAGATGCATGTCAACACTAAGGCTTGGTTGTAAACTTCTTCATATTATTTAATGCAAGTTGATTTCTGTCCCACATATGTTGTTGTTGTTGTGATTTCACATATATGTTGCTAGATTCCTTAGTCACTAGCATAGATTAGTAGATCATATTCTGGTTGCTTTGATCTCTTTTGTGTTGAGCTTGATTGCAGGTACATAGGTGGACTATCAAAGCCTTGTATTCCAGATATCTACAGCGTCTAGGGAGAGTCTTCAACCTCTGTCCTCTATTTGTTCTAGATCTGAACCATTCAGACCAGTGGAACACCTTGCTGTCCACAGGAGGTGAAATATTCCAACTAACAAATATGGCGACTCTGCTAGGGATTTAGTGTATCAGTTGTTCTGATCTTTGTCAGTCTACAACTCTTGTCCGAATCCAGGATCCATTTTCTTCAACTCTTTTCAGTCAGATCTACTTTCTGACTTGCATTATTTGGGTTTGAAATTTCCAGATCTGTTCATATCTGAGTCATTTCAGTCTTTTATGCTCTGTTTCCATACTCAATTCAACAGTATTTTCCTTGATCTAGTCTTTTCTGACTTGATCCATTGGTATTTTTTTGTTTTGGTCATCTATAGGGAACTACGCCTATGTTGTGTATGAGGAGCTATGCCACCACCTGAACAAAGAGGACAGTAAGCAGTGCCACCGCCTGTAACCCATTTGCAAGGAGCGGTGCTGTCTTGGAAACACTCTATCAACACCTACAAAGCGCGGTGCCAGTAGGCATCATTCCAAAACATTTTTTTCTCATTTTTCTTTGAAAAAATCTGGGTTTTGATTCCTTTTAGTTCTGCTATCAGGCTTGTGTTACTGAATCTGATGTGTGTGGCTTGCTGATTTGATGGTTTAAGATTGATTTGAGTGGATTTCCAAAAGTTTGTTTAAGTCTTTTGATTTTCTATGCTTGTTGGTTGTGCTTTAAGAAGGATTTATTGTTTTTTGAAAAGTTTAGGGTGCTCATTGAAATCTCTTTTCGTTGCATATACTGAAAGAAGAACACTAGATTAGCTTCTAGGTTTCATTTCTTACTTGCATAGTAAACTTCTTTTTCCTTCCTTGAAAAAAGAAAAGTTTTGACTGAGACTAGGACATCATCATTGAGCGTTGGATTTGGGTTTTCTGATTGGCTTCCAAGCTTTCAGAACCTTTATGATCTTTCGTCTCTCATGCATTTAGGACTATCTCAATCAAAATATATAAAAAAATTGTAGTTTTAAGTTAGATTTTCTTATGTTTTTGAGAAAATTGAAAAGTTAGAGTGCATTGGCATATAGGTGTGCTTCATGTTGTTCTTTTAGGAAAAGAGATTCCCACCCTTCTCATTTGCTTTCGAAAAGAAGAAATCAGGTTGGAAAAATGTTTGTTTGTATTTGATTTGATGTTCATGACTGTTGATTGGAATGATTTTTGGTTTTGAAACAAAAAGAAACACTCTCTTCCATCCCATAAGTAGGCATACTGAACAGTAAAGTGAATATTTGCACAAGCATATTGCATGGTTTTACTTTTCTGTCAAAACATCATGCATTCACCTAACCGTACAAATTAAAATTAACAGTAGTTGTAGGTTAAAATTTACGTAGTAACTTGAGTGATAGGTTAGAGACGTGTGCGGGCGTCGTAAAACGTAAGAGCTATCGTTATTTGTCAACATTACATGCTGGGACTCGCACGGTTCTTCCACGTACCGTTGGTATATCGAACAGCCTTTCACGTACCCTTGAGGTATATAGAAAGGTACTTCACGTACTCGATTGTATATCGGAAGGCCCCTTGTGTACGGTTATGCATTAGACAACACTACTACCGATTCGAGCTCCCACGTACCTTGAGTATATCGGGAGACCCCACTAGGGTACCTTATCTATCTAAGAAAAGCCCTTTGGCCGTCTTGTTTGGAGCCATACACTGAAAACAACATTCGTGGAGATTACTACGCACGTACCCTCGAGGTATATCACGAGTGGCACCTTCTTGACAATCCTAGTGAGAGACCTGAATTTTGAACTCGTCCTATCATTTTAAGTCTGCTTGTTTTGACCTATAGTTTGTGTAGGGAAGTCTTTTGGTGTGTTTTTTCTAGATTTTTAGACCCTAGGTTAGATAGGAACTGTACAAACTAGATGAGTTAATATATTCTAGGAGAGTACAGGGCTTGCCACCCGATTTTAATCTTGTTTTAGGAGAAAATCCAATGGAAGCTATCGACCAAGGAGCTGCAACCACCTCCCAAGTGGGAGAAAATTTGGTGGTGGAAAGTGGAGTACCATATTCTTCACACTTTCCTCCCCTGGTCCAACAACCTTCTCGGGGAAATTAATCATTCCATTCTCCCTTAGAAGGTCATGTTGATGATACAACCCGCCTGGACTTTGGTCCCAATGCTCCTTTTTGGGAGACACCTATAGGACAGGCCATTGCCTCATTTGACACCCGTGTAAGTTCTCCTAATGATGAAGAAGAACACAGGCAATACCGTGCTACTATTCTTCATGTATAGGAGGTAGAAAAGCAGATTGATGACCTATTAGGCTCTACACCAGTACATTCCACATCTCTTCCTGTGGGATATCGTTCACTGGCCGATTCTATGAGACCCATTGAACCGATTATAGATCGTTCATTAACAACACACAACCCAGGTCAATTTACCACCGCTCTCACCTCTCATGTTATGTCTGTTCCAAATCTTCCCAGGTCTTCTACACCTAGGGCCCAACCTTCAATTCCTGTTTCGTCAGTACCTTATAATGTCGGGGTGCAACCCCCAGCACGACCTATGTTATCTGATGCCTGAATTTTGCCTAGTCAAGGGCAGACCTCTAACATAGAATCATCTACATTTTTTGTCCCTCCCACCCATACTAATGTGGTAAACCCCCCATCTAGTTCAGGTCAGCCCTTGGGGGCACAACCTGTAATCGTTCAGCCTTCTGGAGGTTATGGTTATCGAATACCTGTAGGTAATCACCCATCTAATCCTACAGGAATGCCTTATACTGAAATTCCACACCCTAGTAACACTTTTACGCCATGGGGGCAACCCAACTGGTCTTACATGCCAACTATGGGAGGGATACCTATACATACTGCGGGAGGTGTGGGAGGACCGCCTTATGGAGGTCCTCCCCCTGACGGACCTAATGGTCCTGGAGGATCTGGAAACTTTCCTCCTTATGGTCCTGGTGGTCCTAGTGGTCCTAGGGGACCTGGTGGCTTTCCTCCTTTTGGATCTGGAGGGTCTGGTGGTCCTCCACCTAGTGGTTCTGGTGGCTTTAGAGGTTTACCACCTCCTGGAGGCTTCGGAGGGTCTGGTGGTCCGCCTCTTGGTGGTCCTGGTGGTCCTGGTGGTCCCAGTGGCCCTGGGGGTCCTCCTCCTGGAGGCCCTGGTGGTCCTAGTGATCCTAATTCCAGAAATCAACCCCCCATGGGTGGATCTTCCGGTGGTTCTTCCTCACAACAACCTGTTTATCAGTCTACCTATGGTCCTATTGGTAATTATATGCCATATCAATATTACTAGTATGTGCAACCCAACCAACAATTACCTTTCCTAGCAACTTTGGAATTTCCTGATCTGTCCAAGTTGATTAATGATCCCATTCAACACAATCCCTCGTGGCCTCCCATTCCGGTAAAGTTACCATCGTATATTCTGAAATTCGATGGGAAGTAGGGAGACGATCCGAAGAACCATGTTATGAATTTTCATTTATGGTGTTCTTTGAACTCCCTCATGGATGATTCCGTCCGGTTATGACTCTTTCAGCGAACCTTGACTGGTACAGCCGCGAAGTGGTACATTGAACTCCCACAACATTCGTTTGTGGATTTTGGCTCGTTGGCAACCGTGTTCCTTACACACTTTCATATCCCTATTCGTTATGAAATGAGCACTGATATTTTAACTTCTCTACGACAAAACACCTCCACCCACATTTTCGATCATATTCATGAATAGAGAAGGTAGAGAAGGCTTATTAAGGCCCCTATTCTGGATCAATTGCTAGCTGATTGGTTCACTAAGTCCTTTTTGCCTCCTATTGCCCGAGATGTGGCTATGGGTGGTGCCATTACTGAAGAGTAAGCTATTAGTCAGGCTCAGTACCTAGACTTGGTCTATTCCCAGTCTGGAACTCTCTATGACCTAATTCCTCAAGCTCCTCATCCTAGCATTGACCCTGCCAAGCCACCAGCAGAAGTACCCATTGACGGGATTGTTGGTTCAATCCAGTCCCCGTTCGCAACGAAACCTAACAAGCAAACCCAAACTGCTACTCCTTCGACTTCTAAGGTTTCCACTGAGGTCAATTCCATTCCAAGTACTCAAACCTCGGGTAATAAAAAGAAAGGTAAAAATAGAAATAAAAAACCTGGAAACCAACAGGAGACTCCACGACCAACCAATAACGACAACGACAAAGGGAAAATGAAGGCTAAATATCCCTGTCTGTTATGTGGTGGTGACCATTTTTCAAAGGAGTGTCCCTGTTGGGACGAGATCTCCTAGTTTTTGAAGTCTAATCCTGCACCCGCAGTACTTACGGATCCCTTTCCCTCTCAACAACAATTGGTAGACCACATGTCTAACCAAGGTAACTCTAGTTCATCGGAGGAAATTCATATGATGTCCTCAGATACCATCCATCTACAAAATCGAAGTCAGAATTATGAAAAACCCGCAGATAAGAAAGAAGATCAATATTCTTCAGTGAAATCTTCCTCTACTAGTTCTCCGGAATCGTCGTCTACTGTCCCTTTATCTATTGAGAAGCCTACTCTCGACATGATTTTGCGCCTACCTAAGAGTACTCTTTGGAAGGTTGTCTTTAATCCCAATGCCCGAGCTACTCAATTCTATAATGTGGTTGAAGTTCTCGCTCAATCACCTTGTGCCATGTCTACCCTAAAAGTACTCCAAAGTTTCCCCACACAGCGCAAGAACTTGTTGACTGCTTTAGGAGCTTTAGACCCGGATAACACTAACTTGATTCATTTCAACGTTGAGAATTATAAACCTAGATTACTGCACAAACTTGCTTTTCATATCATTACGAAAGTAGTGGGAAAGAAAGCCTTTTGAATGGTACTAGATGAAGGAGCCTCTACCTCGATGTTATCTCTCACTTGTTGGAAATCTCTTGGCTCTCCCGAGCTTGTTACATCACCTACGACCCTTAAAGCCTTTGATGGATGGGGTTTCCAACCCCATGGTCTCATATCAGCCCTCGTGGTCGAGCTGGGGGGAAAAACCATTTCCATCCAAGTAGAAGTGGTAGATGCCCCTTTAGATTACATCCTCCTTCTAGGTAGGAATTGGTTCTATGCCATGACTGCTGTTGCTTCAATAGTATTTTGAATGGTCCAATTCCCACATCTAGGGAGAATTGTTACGATTGATCAGCTTGATTTCTGTACGCCGGATGTTACTACCTCCACGGCTAATAACATCCCCATGTTAGGTCAGTCCCCTCCTCCTTACCAGTCAATTGGGGTAGGCATGCTGAAGGATTCATCTGTTATGGGGATTTTCCCATCAACTCCTCCTAGCACGGATACTGTGATAATACATATGATCACCTCATTTGATTATGAGCCTAAGGGAAAAAATGTTTTTGAGTCCACCTCGTTGAGTCCTCATGAATCTATGTATGACAACATTCAAACCTTTTCTGATGATCACACTGATGACCTTCATCTAGTGGCTTCGGATCCTTACCATTTACCATACTGGTTAGAACCTTCTCTTCCGGTTCTAGACTATCTCTTTGAGACGTTTCCCTCTGATGAGTCCATTGTAGAGATCATGAACACGGATGAGCCCATTTGGGAGGATCACCACCATAGATCCATGTTCCTCACCAACACCAGTTCGGGCAGCCATGATTTTGCATCCTTGTTTCCTACTGATATTGTCAACGTTCCACAAAGTCCTATATTGTTGCAAGATACAGATTCTGAAGGAAACCTTTGCAACATTACTCAAACGAACCCAATTGACATATCAGCCAAGCCTGATGTTATCGAGCACGCTCATGTTGGGCAAAACTGCTCCGCAGATGATTCTGAAGCACATAAGGAACTTTTCAAGGAATTACGTGATATTTTTTCTTGGTCCTATGAAGAGATGGCGGGGATTGACCCTTCCATTGTGGTCCACAAGATTAAAACTTATCCCACAGCTAAACCTGTCAGGCAGAAACTTAGGCAAGTCCATCCTCAGAAGGCCGCAACTATTAAAGCTGAGATTGAGAAACTTCTAAAAGCTGGTTTTATTTATCCTGTACCTCTGACGGAATGGGTATCGAATGTTGTCCCCATCAATAAAAATCAGGGCACCATTAGATTCTGCATCAACTTTAGGGATTTGAATAAAGCTTGTCCTAAGGACAACTTTCCTACCCCGCATATCGATCAGATTATCGACAACTGTGATGGAAGTGTCATATTTTCACTCATGGATGGCTTCTCTGGCTACAATCAGATTGAGATATTTCCCTCCGATCAGCATAAGATGACATTCATTTTCCCATGGGGAACCTTTGCGTATAATAAGTTACCTTTCGGCTTGAAAAATGCTGGAGCCACGTTCCAACGTTCGATCTCCTATGTGTTTCATGACATTAAACATGTTGTTGAACCGTACCTTGATGACCTCCCTGCTCATTTACAGTGATGGGAGGACCACCCTGGTCATCTTAGAGACATATTCCTGAGATGCCGTCATTATAATATACGGCTCAATCCACATAAATATGTTTTTTGCATTGAGACAGGATGTCTTCTTGGCTTTGTGGTATCCAAAGATGGCATTTGGATCGATCCTTTGAAGATTGCCACTATCATTAATCCACCAGCCCCAACCAACCTCCTTGAACTCCAAAGTTTGCAAGGGAAGGAAAAATTTCTCCGCCGTTTTGTGTGCAATTTCATAGAGAAAACGCACGGTTATATCCGTCTCCTCAAGAAGAACACTCCATTCTTCTGGGATGACTAGGCCCAACGCACCTTTGATAATCTTAAGCATGCTTTGACTCATTCACCCGTGATACACCCCCCCAGATTATTCAAAGGACTTTCTCTTGTATATTATTGCCTCTGCTACTACCATCGCCATGGTTTTAGTGCAGGACAATCTCCATGGTCAAGAGCATGTGATTTATTACGCTAGTAAGAATCTTATTGATTTTGAAACCCGTTATTATATTATTGCCTCTGCTACTACCATCGCCATGGTTTTAGTGCAGGACAATCTCCATGGTCAAGAGCATGTGATTTATTACGCTAGTAAGAATCTTATTGATTTTGAAACCCGTTATTCACATGTGGAGAAGTTAGCATTGGCCACGGTCATTGCTGTGCAAAAATTTTGTCACTACATTCTGCTCCGCACTACCACCATATTGGCAGACCAGAACCCAATGTATTACATTCTAACTCGTCAAGTACTCGGGGGCAAATACTCCCATTGGATCGTCATCCTTGAGGAGTTCGATATGGATTTTTCCAAGGCCACATCAAAAAAATCCTTGGTTTTTGCAGAGCTTATGTGTGATATTCCCTGTGCTATAATGGAATCTGAGCCCAATGATTCATTTTCGGATGAATTCTTGTTCTTGATTAGCACTACTGATCCTTGGTATGGATATTTGCTGATTTATCTCCAGACCCAGTGTTTTCAGCTGCATTTATCTCACGATGATCACTGCCATATCCGTCACCACGTGAAGTACTATCTTATCTTGAATGATACCTTGTATAGACATGGGATTGAATCCATTCTCCGGTGATGCCTCACCCATGAGGAGGCTGAACACGTGTTGAATTATTTCCACTCTGGAGCATGTGGCCATCATTTTTCATGCCATTCCAGCTTGTCTATGGACATGAAGCTGTCTTGCCGATCCAATGTCAGATTCCATCTTTACAACTTGTCGTCGAACTTCTCCCGGACACTTCCACAGAGGAAGAGATATTTTTGTATTTGAATAACCTTGATGAGACTCACAGAGATGTTGCCTTGGATAATTAGGCACATAAGAAATGCGTCAAGGCGCAATACGATAAATCTATCCAGCCTCGTGTTTTCAACGAGGGTGACCTAGTATTGACTTATGACCAGAGATATGACAAACTAGGGAAGGGTAAGTTCAAGTCCATGTGGTATGGACCTTCCCTTATTTCTAAGGTGTTAGAGAAAGGAGCTTATGAGCTCGTTGATTATGATGGAATCCCTTTGGGGCAACCTCGCAATGGGTTGTACCTAAAAAGGTACTATGCCTAGGTCTTCTTAGATAGTATCTTGTATATATGTATATTGATTGAATTTCAAGGTGCTTTTAGTATTTTCGAGATGGTTTTGAGTTTTAGTGTCTGCATCTGTTTATACCATGTTTTGGTCATGCAGATGGCTTTCTACGGCTTCACTGATGGTGCTTACCACCACACCTTGAATCTCGCAGCAGCTGCTTGGGTTCTCTATTCCCCAGCTGAAGATTTTTTCAGTTCAGGAGCGGTTTGCATAGGTCCCACTACTAGTAACATCATCGAGTATGAAGCAGTCATTGGTCTCTTGACTGAAGTTGCCTCCCATGATGTCTGTGATCTAGTAGTCTTGATGGACTCACAGCTTGTGGTTTGCCATTTGAACCATGTCTACACCATTAGGAACCCAGTACTCCTCCGCCTCTTCCGGAGGGTACGTCTGTTAGAAAGATCATTTGGAACCATTACCTATAGGCATATCCCTAGGGAACATAATGTAGTTGCTGACTCATTGGCTAATTACATCCTAGATTGGCATATTGCCCATTCATGATGTTAAATCAAACATGGTACATTGTAAATAAACATTTGAAGACACATAGAACTCATAGAAAATGCATTGGTCCATATGAAATGTATAAACACCGTGTAAAAGTCTGTATATATATATACAAAAAGTTTTACAAAAATTAGGTCCCAAGACCTCATTTGAAGCATGTAAGATTTTAGGCAAAATCATCATACAAAATCCTGAAGCTATCATCTTTCAGTATATGTGTCTCATACACTAATGGTGCTCGTGATAGCACATCACTACTTGAGCCACCCTACATAGCAGCCTGCTAAATCTGCCCGGTACTCCCGCTGTAGATCTCTGATATCTAGTCGAGAGGTCATCTATGTCAGCATCTGGGATGTCCAGAGTCAACCTCTCCAGGTTCTCCTCCACCTCCCCAGTGATATCATCACCCTGTGGTGCGAAGCGAGCTCTGGCTCACCTATCCAATGGAGATGCTCCTCCATGCCTCGCTGCTCCAACATCTGCATGAGAACAAATAGGTCTCGTCACTTATCATAAAAAACATAAAACTTTAAAAACATAAAAACATTGTCCATTTTAGGGTTTCTTGCTTCTTACTGATGTCACCCCACTGCCCTCCAGGTGGGAGTCATAGGTCGGGATCTCCTGTAAATTCCGTGCCTACATAGGCATAGTCCTTGACCATGAGCATTTGATCTCACAGCCATCTGAACAACAGATCATCAAACTTCACTTTGCCCCTACCCGCTCCTATGCGAGCCATGACCTAGACCCACCTCAGCATACGGGGGTCCTGTGCTCTCAGACTCTAGAAAGTCACCTAGGGCCTCATTTGTGGGACCCACTCAAAGAAAAAGCATGCTAAGATGGAACCAAAGCTGAATTGCTTCAGCTCTCCCTGCCAACATTTAGTCAGCTGATCCTTGAAGATTGAAAGCATTGCTTCTACCCAGTTGAACACCATAGGTGCCATAGCCTCTATGGCATACAACATGTGTGCCCTGGAAGCCTGGTGCACACCCTGGTTCCCGGTCACCCTCTGCATGGTGAACAAAATGATCCATAGAGCCCTATCTGTCACTGCCCTGATGGGGATCCTTTTCCCCGATGTACCTGTACCTGGTGCACAGTGCCGATCTATAAGCTCTCTGGTGGTGATGTCCCCACCACGGGAACCTATCAGTGAGATGGGGGCATCCCGTCTCGATAGACCAGTCAGGAAGTAGATATCCTCTACCTCCACTGTAAGTATATGTGCCCCCACCTCGAAATACTGCTGTTCTAGATTCCACATCTGCAGTATGTGTTCCAGTAATCTCTCATGGGACACCAAGCTTGGATTCTGGAATAACTTTAAAAGTCCACAGTCTCGTAGTCCGAAAATGCAACCCGAATTTCTTTTAGCAGCAACATCCTCATTATCATGTGTTCTTTCCTTCCATATCACCATATTTTGAGTCACCTAGACCTACCAAAAACAATAATGGTATGTATTAGAATCATCCTTGAGTCATTGGAAATCAAAAGAATGAGTTTTTTCTACCCATATCATTTGTTTAAGTTCTCCACGGTCGGTACCGCCTGTGCCCCATTGGACACAGGCGGTGACACCGCCTGTCCGCCGTGTTCTTGGCGCGGTTCTCGGGTGGTACCATGTATCCCGTAAGAGGTACCCGCGGTGACCACATATTGGGTTTTAGGGCTTGCCAGATAGGCCCAAACCCCCCCAAAATCTCAAAATAGAAGCTATGAAATGAAATATGAAGGTCTTAGATGTTACCTGCAACTAACGGTGCTGAAAACGGACAGTGGAAACTCCCGGTATCAGCTGTGGAATATCTGGCTAGAAAATCCTCCAAGTGCTCTCTGCTAGAGGTAAATAGTGAAATATTTTGATATTTTACTATTTACTTGACTTATATAGACATTTTTGGGTCCAACTTACTATAGTTTTGATTTAAAATTGTATTTTAGTCAAAGTTCATTTGTCGTAATCCCTTAATGTTGGTCTTAAATGCATTTAACACTTGTTTCTGAGTCGTCTGCAGGATAAGAGAACTTTAGTAAGAAGCTTTGGAAAGTTTGTTTATGGATTTTTCGTACTTTCACAAAATAGAAAAGGTCATCAAGCATTTATTACGACACTTTGTCATGCTCGTTAAAAATCTAGTATCAAAGTTCCGAGTCCATTTCAAGTTTCTTTCCAGGCTCGTAAAATACAACATTGTGTAAAGAAGCGTCATGGAGTCCTCTTTTCACCTCTTTTTAAGGATCCTTAAACACGAAAAAGTCATCGAGTCAGTTTTCAATTCTTTCCAGGCTCGTAAAATATGACATTGTGCAAAGAAACCCCATGGAGTTCTCTTTAAACCCTTTTCAGGCTCCCTAAATATGAAAATATTGTCGAGCGATCTTGTCTTCTTCACGCTCGTTAAAGTATTTAAATAGTCGTCCATCCGATGGTAGGTTATCTCTTTTTCGGTTCGGATTGGACTATTTACGAAAAAGGATCACTCCAGACAATCATGATTGGAAGAGTTCTCTAAGGTATGATTTTATACTTTTTTGGGCCTTGGAGACTAAATCATACGAAAAAGGACCCTTTGGAGTCTTCTTCCGTATTCGTTCAGACTCTCTAAACATGAACGATACCGAGTTTTCTTTCAGTGGACTCGTTAAATTAAACATTGAGAGACCCATTTTGGGAATGAACCCCTCCTCTCTCAGGTTCATAAAACATATGAGTCTGGACTTGTCTTTCGACAAGCTATACTGAGTGTTTGTTACCCTCTTTGAACTCATAAAACCGAAAAGAGGCACTCATCAATCATGATGGGGGAAATGGGAAGGGAATCATTTTGTAAATAATGGTAGTTGTTTGTCATTACCTTTGAACATGGCACTTGTCTGAACAATCATGTCAGTCAATTGGGTATTCAGCTGATCTCCGCAATGATCCACTTTCATGAGTCATGTCAATCCTTTGAGTCTTTCAAAATAATGCATTGTCCACTGTCGCATTGTGTGTCTGTCCTTTCTAGTCATGCTGCCAAGTCATTTTGTGATGCCGCCCGATGTTCAAGGGGAATTTGAAGAAGTTTTACCTCTGCAGTCTACACAGTCTTTGTGTCAGTATCTTTGAGTCAGTCATATGGTTACTACATTCACATCATTCTAGAACTATGTTCCAAGTTTCGTGTCGTCAATGTGGGACTCATCATGGCCCTCCTTCGACGAGACTATTCTCGTCGACATCAGCTCATTATCCGGGAAATAGTCTTAGAAACAATATTTAGTACCTTGAGATCTATATGCCTTAATGATAGTTTCTCTCGCTCTCGACATAGGTTCACATCATTGACCTTTGATCGATAAAATCGACTAGGTGTTCAACATCAGGACATCTATTTGCACTCAGTAGATTGTACTAAGCTACCTTGGGAATCATTGACATTAATGGTGATCTCCCTCGCACTTGTTAACGGTTCACATCATTGACCGGTAATCAAGTGGTTTCTACCATGTTTGACTTCAGATCATTGTAATCAGATGGATAGAATCGTAGTTTGTGAAAGATGAGATGAAGACCCTGGGTATTTGTTTAAAAAGCGCTCATTGCTTTTTCCCCAGGTTGCGATGGAGTTTTGTATATCTAGCATGGATCCACATTTGTATGGTCATGGCTATGCTCAAATTTGCATCTGTATGACATAGATCTATGTTGTATGTCTGGTAGCTATGTCTAAGTTTGAGTCCTCTATCACATGGATCTACGCTGTATTCTAGTAGCCATGCTTGTTTATTCCTCTCATGGATCTGCCTTGTATTGGTCTGCAGCAATGAGTTTGGTTACTTGTGTCTATGAGTCAACATACTAATGTACTACAGATGCCTACTTGACAACATGCTCCGATCAAACGGACATTTTCATCTCCTGGCGATGACTTGTTCTCAAATCTCTCATTTATCGTATCCCTCTAAGACTCATGCTTTGGGGGGCATCCTGTTATACCAAAATCTTGTCACCATCATGTGATAAGACATTTGACATACCTACTTTCCCTGAATCCCAGCTTCTAGAGTGGAAATTAAATGATTTTTCATCAATCTTTCATACAAATTCCCAGCACCACGCATGCCCCTTTATCCAAGAGCGGTACCCTTGTTCGCACTAACCATCATCTGTTGCCCATAAGCTGTGCCACCACTTATTGTCCTTGCTCCATAAGTTGTTATTACCAGAACCACTCTATCATAGAAGGAGAAACGCTGTACCCTGGGTAAAAATGGAAAAAGAGAAGTTTCTTGAGGCTTCTAGATGATAAGCCTCATGTCCTGCCTTATCCCTACTACTGTGGGTTGGTTGAGCTTGAGATCCCTCATCCTAGGATATTAGAGGCCACCTCACCCACTAATTTCTCAACCATCTCTATCCATTAAAGCCTTATAAATAAGAGCTCATAGCCATGGTTGAGGAGAGAACACTTGAGGTATTGTTATGATATTGGATTGACCATTGGCCCGAGATCATTTGGAGAGAGCATAGAGAGCTAGAGTCAGACCTTTTGGCGATGAGAAGGTCTGGTTTCATGGAGATGCATGTCAACACTATGGCTTGGTTGTAAACTTCTTCATATTCTTTAATGCAAGTTCATTTATGTCCCACATATGTTGTTGTTGTTGTGATTTTGCATATATGTTGCTAGACTCCTTAATCACCAGCATAGATTAGTAAATCATATTCTGGTTGTTTTGATCTATTTCGTGTTGAGCTTGATTGCAGGTACACAGGTGGACTATCAAAGCCTTGTATTCAAGATATATACAGTGTCTAGGGAGAGTCTTCAACCTCTGTCCTCTATTTGTTCTAGATCCGAACCATTCAGACCAGTGGAACACCTTGTTGTCTGCAGGAGGTGAAATATTCTAGCTAACACCACCATCGAGCCAATAGGAAATTCATTTCCTTCATCATCAATCAATGATCCATTCAGGATTTGCTTACCTCAAATGCATCGTGCCAACCAATAATCAGTGCCCCATTCATTGTTTATCGAGGAAACAACTGCATATATGTGTCCTGGTTGTACAAGATCTGAGATATGGTAGTAGTCTGTCGAAATTGCTGATTGAACCTCCTCTAAGTGGGTTGTTTCACCAACTACACATGGGTCTACTGCAAGTGACACACAATCCCAATAATCAACCCAATCCATGCATTCACATTCATCCCATTCACCACTGCTACAAGGGTTGCAAAAGCAAGCAAGTTTTCACGTCCATATTTCAAATAGGGGGTTGTTTGAGCTTTGAACCGAATGAAATCCACGTGTTCCTTGTACTGTGCCGCAAATATATGAACGTGATTGATCTATGTCAACCACATGCCAAAAATTCCTAACTGGCCTTCTTACCACTGAAGTTTGGTCTGACATTGTTGCTGAGCACCATTGAACTATGGATTCTGCATCTTTGATATGGGGGTTTCTGGTAAACCTCATCTCCTCCCTTCGTAGTGCGGTCTTAATGCATGCACCGGCCCCATCATTCTCACCTTTGCCATGCCCGGTCTCAAAGTAGTTCCATATATGTGGCACATTATAAGTCTTATGTAACATACTCATCCATTGGAAGACTCAAGAATTTTTGAACTGGCCCGCACAACCATCTGACCATATCCAATGCTAATCCATCTGTATATCTCCCTCCTTTAGCTGATCATAGAAAATTTGAAAACAGTGTTGCACATAATGTAGATCATGGCATCTATGATCACTTATGTAAAAGTTTGTCTCCTTCTGTATTATCCTATTGTTAACACTACTCTCAGGGCCATGCCTATACATAATATGTACCATGATGCTAACTTGGTCAGAATGGTAGTATTGACTCTGAATTTCATTTTGTGGCTGAAGGGTGTAGTTTTCTGCAAAATCCACAATTGACAATATGGTCCCAATGGGAAAGATGTCCCTGCATTTTCTGTACTGCTCATCCTGCCATCGTACCGTGCACATGTTGAACATACTTCTTAGTTTTCTTGTAGAACTCCATCAAAAAATCACATACCCGTACCTGTTGCCATGAAAACTAGGTTCGTATTAGAATGTGACCTTTAAAGAATGTATATGTAGAAACTGAACATGTAAGAGGAAAAACATGCAATAATCATTTGCACCTATGACTTCACCAATGCAATCTTTTTACTTTCCTTCGCACTATCTGATTGATAGGTTACGTACTTGAAGCTGTGCATCTCCACGCTCATATTGCCAAATTTATGCTCATCACTTCCATGAATGCAACGGTTCAAAAGAGCAAACCCACTGCACCTAGAACAATTCCCATATAGACATGACTTTCCATAGTATTTTTGTCCTTCATTCCTTGGACACATGATGCTGGCAATAAAATATCTCGATGCATTCGGTGGTATTACAGATTCATTGCAGCCTTACTCAAGGTTAGTATGCAAATCACAAAATATATGTTTATACATGTCAAAAAAGTATTCATATTCTACATGGTATCTACAACAACATGTTTCGATCAATGCATATACGAATGTACCATGGTTTACATTTCTAAAATGACCTTTGGCCCAGGTTCAATTGTGTGTGCTCATTCTTGAATCTCTCATAGAGTTCAGTCTGTGTTGTGTCAAGGAAGTGTTTGACATGGGGTTCATGCTCAGTAGAACCTTTTGTCAGCTTTAGCACATCTCTTTGATTAGATGAAGGTCTAGTATGATCATGCTAGAACATTTGTACTAATTCATTGACAACATCAATTCTTCATATCTCGACGAGTCAACCTGCCGACAAAATCCCAACAATCTTTTCCACTTAGAGTCTGCAGATTTTCTCTTATAATAGAGTACTTTTGAACAGTTTTTCTATTTAATTTAAGTATCTGAGAAGTGTGTGAAAGGAGGCAACATTGCCATGTGGACTTGCTTACAACTGATTCTGATAACACACGATGAGCCGTACAAAGATCTTTAGTATGGGACGTCTTCCCAATCGCATTAAAAGTAGATTGGAGATTTCTAACAATATGATTGTTAGCATCTGAACTTCTAACCACCTTTATGCCCAGAATTCTCCTAACAACAACTAAACAATTTGACTTTAACAAACATAGTAATAATTGACATTTACCTGCATCGCCTTTGGATTCAAAATATTCCTTCATTAATTTGTTACATTGCCAATCGCTAGTGCGTTTGGTAAACTTACCTTCAAGGCCTGACACACAAATTTCATCCACATGGATACGTCTAGGATTCCTTTTTCTTGCAGTAGATAGTCGAGGTAGGGAAGGTGGACATGAGCTATGGATCCCAGGGCTTCTTTGTTGTCGTGAATCATTCACATGTCGGTCCATATTGGGAGTGTGCTCGACATGGTTGTGGTCTTCTGGAAGAGATTGCAAATTAATCATTGCTCCTAGGTCCAACACTTTATACTCAGCATATCTCAATACACCTATGTCTTCAAGAGCTTCAACGTGGCTCATTGATGGATTTTTGGTTGGAGACTGTGTTGATGTTGGAACTTGAGTTGGGTCTGTTGGATGCAACCGTTTCACCTGTGGTTCTGAAGTAGAGGTTGTTATGTCATCAACACTATTAGGATCAGATGCAGTATCAGTGGAAATGTCTGGACCATGTCTCACTCTCTCCATTGACAACTTGGACTTTTCTCTTACCTCATTTTTCTTTTCAATGGGCATATTCCTTCTAGTTTTTCTTACTCTGTTACGTGAGTTGCCCATATCCAAAAGTTTCTTTATCAAAAATATGAGGTCTACCCCTACATAAGAAGAAACAAATAAGGTATTAGTTCCATTATACATGATACATGACACGTTCCAACATAAATAACTAAATTATAGATATGTTAGTATGCTAATTATTGGCATTGATACATAACCGTTGATTAAAGGCTTCTGTTTATGTTTGGACCAAATTTTCATTTCTATACTCTATTTGAGTCAAGTAAAGATAGTCAAGTTTGCAGGTATTACAGCTATAGGATTTTGACTTCCTTTGTGTTCAAAAAGTATTGGAATTCAAAAGAAGGTGAGTGAAATGAGGAGGTTGCAAATCCCTCAAAAAAAAGGAGAAATCATTGAGGTAGAGGCATCCTTGTCAAGCTCAAAGACATGTTATGATAAATATAGCATGAAGAGGAGAGCATGGACAAGTTGGTGAACTGTTCAATATGGACCCTCTCCCATGATTGCTTCCAAGGTTTTTATACAAATTTAAGAGTCTCAATAGAGAACCTCATCTATGCCATCCTTGTGGGAAATCGAAATATATTCATGTGCAAATGGTTATTGGTCTACATGGCATACTTCATCGTGTATAGAGAATATGGACAACTTGGTGAACTATTCAATATGGACCCTCTCCCATGTTTACTTCAAATGTTATTTTTTTTAAATTGAAGAGTATCAAGATGTAACTTCATCTATGCCATCATTGTGTAAAATCAAAATATATTCATGTGAAAATGTAAATTAGTTAACATGGCATACTTCATATTGTATGGAGAATATGAGACTTGTTTAGATGTGAAGTTGGGATTTATTCTTGTGAAATTAAATGTTTTCTATGAGAGGATATTGTTGTAGGCATATCATAAAACATAAATCAATGAAATGATCTAAAAACTTGTGAATTAAAAAAATTATTTGCAATTCACCATACCTATTCAAAATGATCTCTTCTTCCAATGAAAACTTGTAGTGTGAATCTTTCCACTAACTTCCAGTACCACTGAATATGTTTGATAGATTCCAAGAGTGAGATTCTATCCAATATATCAAAGAGTGGTGATGGATTGTGAGCCAAATTGCATAGGTGAGGAG
>LPNX010377312.1:65238-100512 GCA_001517045.1 Pseudotsuga menziesii
TGTCATCATAGTAATAGTCATCGTGATCATCATCATCATCATCATCATCATCACTGTTCATCATCATAGTCATTATAATACTCCTCCTCATCATCATCGTCGTCATCAACATCATCATCCTCATCATCCTCATCATCCTCATCCTCTTCATCATCATAGTCATCATCCTCATCATCATCATTGTCATCATCATCATCACCAACATTGTTCATCATCGTCGTCATCATCATCCTCATCCTCCTCCTCCTCCTCATCATCACCATCATTGTTCACCATCATCATCATCATCGTCATCATCATCATCATCATCATCCTACTCCTCATCATAATCATAGTCATCATCCTCATCATCATCGTTGTCATCATCCTCCTCATCATCATCGTTGTTCATCATCATCATTCCATTGCAAATGCTTGGAAATAAAATCAAAGCAAAGTTTCAACTAAACCTATCATCATCATCATCATTGTTCCTCATCATTGTCGTCATCATCATCATCCTCATCCTCATCCTCATCCTCATCCTCATCATCACCATCATTGTTCATCATCATTGTCATCATCATCATCATCCTCATCCTAATCCTCATCATCATAGTCATCATTCTCATCATCGTCATTGAAATCATCCTTATCATCATCATCACAATCATCATCATCATCATCATTGTTCCTCATCATCATCAACATTGTCATCATCACCATCATTGTTCATCCTCATAGTCATCTTCATAGTCACCATCATCCTCATCATCATCATCGTCTTCATCATCAACATCATCATCCTCATCATCGCAATCATCATCATCATCCTCATCATCGCAATCATCATCATCATCATCATAATCACTGTCATCATAGTAATAGTCATCATGATCATCATCCTCCTCTTCCTCCTCCTCCTCCTCATCATCATCATTGTTCATCATCATAGTCATTATAATCCTCCTCCTCATCATCATCGTCCTCATCAACATCATCATCATCATCATATTCATCATCATCATCATCATCATTGTCATAGTCATCATCCTCATCATCCTCATTGTCATCATCCTCATCATCCTCATTGTCATCATCATCCTCATCCTCATCATAGTCATCCTCCTCCTCCTCATCATCGTAGTCATCATCCTCATCCTCATCATTGTCATCATCCTCCTCCTCATCATCATAGTCATCATTCTCATTTGATCATCATTGTCATCCTCCTCCTCCTCCTCCTCATCATTCCGTTGCAAATGCTTGAAAATAAAATCAAAACAAAGTGTTTACTTAGAAAATGTGCACACGCATCTTTAACACGCGTGCACAAAGTAGTGCGCACGCGCTTTTAGTGCGTGCACACCTAGAGAGCGTGATCGCGCTTCTAGTGCATGTGCGTTATGTTTTAAACTACATGCACGCATGATTTAAATTTAGAATTTTGGCGGCACCTTTTTTCCAACCAACGTGGTGGATGACTTGGCTGCTTTGGTTTTAGGTTCGGGTTGAAACCAAGTGGTTTGGATTGTCTTATGACATAAAAACTTGTTTTGTACCACTTTTTCTATTTCGTGCATGATTTTCCATATGCCACACTTGTCCACTGTTAATGAAAATTCACACACTTGTGTAGCTCTGTCTGTAGATTCTAAATATGTAATTTTTATTTAAATCTATTATCTTTTTATATTTTATATTTAATTTTAAATGGACTAACGACAATCTAACACAAAAGGTTGGCTATTTGCTTCGGCTATAACTTTTGATTGCCTCACCTATTTAAAAAACGAAAAAGAACCTGCACAACAAGACACAAATACCTACATCCTAAAAAAAAAGGTTCATTGACTATGTTAAGACTAAGATGTGGTGGACCAATGCTTGACCTTGTCATTTTAGGGCGTCACTGACTTCCTTAATTTGAAAAATAAAAAATATAACATAAATAAATATGGAAAAATATCGCTACACTAGACACACCTGTTATCTACAACTCTATATAATTTTTTTCACAAAATTCCACCATTTGCATACCAAAAGAGTGGATCAACGCAAACATATTCATTATTTTTTGGGAAAAATATAACATACCAACCTTAGAAGAACCTCATTTTTGGGCATTTATGCTTAGTTTCCATAAATAAAAGTTATATATTTCGGAAGGTAATCTGATTGTCCACGTTTCATATTCTTACACTATATTCCAAAAAGTTGTGTAGGTACCTCTAATATTGCTTTTTGATGTTCAGATTTCTGTTTTTCCAAAATTCCATTGCAACAAACGCGTCCTAAGTGACCAGCATTAGCTTGCACCAGCCCTGGAGCAACCTACATGGCGTTCAACGCTAAGCCAAGAAACAAGAAACAAATGACCGTCGTTCTAAGTTTTCACCAGTAGAAAGACACGAGCTTCAAATGAAAAAAAGTAGAGCTTGTGGGCATGTTGGATGAGGTATACTCTTCATGCTAAAATATAAACATGGAATTTTTTTAAAGGAACTCAAAAAAACTCTACAGTCCTTAAACATGATTATTTGCAATTCAATGCAGTTAATGGTGTACATCTTCTTGGAAAATATGTAAGAGACCGAAACATTACTATGCACTAATTCATGTCTGTGTGTGTGTGAAAACACAGTCAGATCAAATCTTAGAGAAAAACATGAAATAGAGTGTGAAAGGCCATACCTTTTTCATCTCAACAAAGCTTGAATAATAGTGCACTTAAACTTCCTTAACGAAATTCCATGCATTTATAAATTGATATTCAATATCCTTTCTACTACCCAAAAACTTCCAACCCCTAAAGCAATAAATTTAACAACGTAATATTTTTATTTTAATTTTTTTTAATTTTTTGAAAGCATTTCTTTTGTTTGCAAACTCTTTTTGTCTTTCGCCAAATTAGTGTCATCTTTATAAATTGCCTTCTTAGCTACTACTTCATTCCTCTTCTGTGTATATCTCAATCTAATTATAATAGCATCTTTACATATAGTTTTATCTGGTGCTTCCATATATGGCTCATTATGAGCTTGAGGCATGACGTTGGCCCTTGAAACTGAAACATGCTTCTCCACAAAAATCTAGTATCCATATCTCTTTGATTGGCAGTTTCAAAGCGTATTTTATTTGAATCAATGAAAGAATATTTTGATTTACTTTCCCCATGATGGTTCACTTCCTTTATTTCATCATATATGTACTCTTCTCCCTCTTATGTGTGCAAAACACATACCTTAACTGCCCAAACACAATCCAAGAAGTGCATTTTCTTGGCCACCTAACCATCTTTAAGGGGGATGTTGTGCATAGGGCCAGCTCTTTCTTGAGATGGGTATGCATAGAGATTCACTTATTTATTTTGGGTAAAATCGATTATCTATTTGAATTGTATACCCGCAAACCAAATCTCACCTATATCTCAGTAACCTTCACACTTAGTTATACTTGGGTTGGATATTCACAAACCTACTCTCATCTTATATTTAAGCTTCCTTCTAAGTTTTTCCCTCTCAAGTGCATCTATGTATGTTGGGAAAAATACATAGTGGATCTATTTATTTTGGGTAAAATCGATCATCTATTTCAATTGTATATCCGCAAACCAAATCTCACCTATATCTCAATCACCTTCACACTTAGTTACACTTTGGTTGGATATTCACAAACCCACTCTCATCTTATTTTTGAGCTTCCTTATAAGTTGTGCCCTCTCAAGTGCATCTATGTTGGGTATTCACACACCCACTCCCTTGTTTTATTTGATCCCTCCTAGTTGTAGTCAAGCTCTTAGATTGTATTCAAGATTCCTTCACAAATGTGCTCTCTTAGGTGTATCTATGTTGGATATTCACAAACTCACACTGTTGTTGTATTTGACCTTTCTCGTTTGTGTTCGAGCTCCCTTAGATATATGGAGTTAGGTCATCATACTGTCCTTTCAGCTATACTTGATCTTATTAGAATTGGGTACTCCCACATCTTCTATTTTACAAGATGTTCCTTTTGACACATATTCATCAAGTGGGAAGATCAATGACAACTTTCTTCCAATACTCCTTGCAGCATGTAAGCAATTTTGTGGCAGTGTTTTTTCCACAGATGAGCAGTTTAATGATGATAGTATTATAGGGGATGAGCTACTCATATTTGATGTTCCAACACATATTTATCAAATGGTAAATTTAATATAGTATTCTTCCACATGATAAGTAGTTCAGAGGTAGCGTTATTCTAGCAAATCATTGGCTCCACGGTTTTTATTGAGTTGGGTAGTCACAAAGCCACTCTCTTCTTCGGTTTACAATTGACACTATATTGAATTGGCTATGCCCACTTATGGTTATGCCTCTTTACAACAATTCTTTATTAAATGGACATATCAATATTGTATTCCCCCAAATGATGAGCAGTTCATTGTTGTCAATTGTTCAACAGTTCAACAATGATATGTTGATGATGGTTGCTATCAATTCACTCATCCACCCCTATAATCGACATGGGTAATCACAAACCCAATCTCTTTTATATTCCAACTACAATTATTTTTCTATTGAGTTGGTTTCATCGTAGTTCTCCATGGCCTCATGCTCAGATCAAGAGGGTGTGTTGAAATGAACGATGTGCAATCTTCACTTATGAAGAGTTGTAATCTTTACTTATGGTCACTTTTTATAGCTAATTTCCCTCGTTATAGTAATGTTAGGCCATTATTTTAACTATCGATTTAGTCCACACTATTTTATAGTCTTCTAGGAGGTTATGGCTAGCTCATGGATTCACCGCATTCACAAAATGCAGTTTATTTCCACAGAGCTCAAAATACTGCATCATAGTGAGAAACCCAGGTTTTCTGCCCTTTATCTCAACTCACAACTACAGGACACGAGTAACACAGAAGCTTCCAATGGAATCCATGAGGAGGTATCACATTATGCAGGTAAGGGAAGATGAAGAAGGCCCTGGATTCTCTGTATCTTACAAATCCCAAACGCTTTCAGTCAAACTCGTATACATATTCCTCTCGATTGCAAGAGTGTGTCCACAAAAAGGCACTCTCAGAAGCCAAAATTGTACATACTCACATGAGTGAATCTAGATATAACCTGAACATTTTCTTAGACAACAAGCCCATGGTTTTGTATGCCAAGTGTGGGATCCTGGTGGATACCCACTAAGTTTTGGATGAGATGCATATGTGAACTGTGGCCTCATGGACCTCCATGATTCAAGATTATTCCAATCATTTCGATGACAAGGAAGCCTTGGAGTTGTTTTTCCAAATGCAAAGGAATGGCACTCAATCAGATCAATTCATGTTTGCTACTATTCTCCCTTCCTATGCCAACTTAGCTTGCTACTGTTCTCCCTGTCTATGCCAAATTAGTAGTTCTAGAACACGAAAAGAAGATCCATGAAGATATAATTATAATTTAGAGAGTGGGAGAATAATAAGGATCAAATAAGCTTTTTACTTGTATTGGGTTGTCGTAAATCTAAATTGGGTTTATGTGTTTTGCAGTAGATCCAGGTTCTAGTCACACGAGAGGCCAGCGAAGAATGGAACTAGAATGGGTACTCTGGGTTACGCAGCAGGTGTAGAGGCCATCATGTTGTTTGTTGCTTACATTACCCAGAGGGTTAAACCCCCTGAGAAAGGTATTGATTTTCGTCATTGGGCAGTTCATTGAAGACGATGCTCTATTTGGTGTCATTTTGCTTATTTTTACTCCTCGATATAGTTTGGAAATACGGGACATTGATTGCATGTGAAAGAGAGAATTGTAGTTAGAGAGAGCATTTTAGCCACTAGAAATCAATCATGAAGAGCCAATGGAATGCTATCATGATTGCAGTGTCCCTGTTACTGTATTTTTTTCTCTTCTCTGCCACCTCCATACGTCAACGTCTTGATTTTTTTACTCAACAGCTCAAGAACCTCCAGAGATCCTCCCAATTGAGGTAGCTTTCCCAAAATCGAATTTCTCTTGTAGTAGGATGGTGAATTGTGAAATATTTTTTATACTTCTCCCATTCCACAATAAGGTCATTTGAACTACCTTAGGTTATGAAATGTAGACAAATAACTACAGAATCAAGATTGGCAATGGACTTCAACAATATTGATAAAATACTAAAGGATAGACATTCGGTTCAATAAATGGTTGTCATTGGGAGGTAGAATGGTTGTAGTGAAATCAATCTTGGAGGCCATTCCTGTGTGTTGGCACTCCATGCCTACATTCCCAAGGCTATTTCTTAATAAAATTTGGAAAACATGTTTTAGCTTCCTGTGTATTGGCAAAAATGGTTGGAGTGAAATCAATTTTGGAGGCCTTCCCTATGTATTGGCACTCCCCTGCCTACAATCCCAAGGTGATTTATTATTAAAATTCATAAAACATGATTCGACTTCCTATGAACAGGGAAAAAGAAAAGTGATGGGATCTCCCTAGAAAAGAAAATAGGTAAAGGGGAACTTCAAAGAAAAATGGGTTTCAATTTGATACCCTAATGGATTGATTAGCCAACATTCATAAACTCTTGGGAAAATCCAAGTCTTTTCCCAAGAGTTTATCTTTCAGGTGTCCACAGATTATTTCCCATTCTTGTTATTGCGGATTTTGTAAATAGGAAACAAACTGAATATACAATTTAGAAACAAAGAGACAAGGGACAACCAAATGACATATTCAATTTAGATCAGAAAATGATAAAAATACATGACTGAAAATTACATGTGGTAAATATGGCGATGATAGATTCCTCCTACAAGGATGATAACCCACTTATTGTTGGTTCTTGTCTTGTGGGAACTGATTATGAAAAATATCAACACCAAGATGTAGACTCTCCTCAAATATGCAAGAATAATCCTCCCAAAATAAATCCAAGCACCCAGCTTGAAGAACAAATAACTCAGCTGCTGATAGCTCAATATTTGGGTGCCAGAATGATGAAAAATTTGGAGGATATGACCTACAATAAAGAGGAATAAGCACGCTAAGGGGTTGACTGTCTCTACTCTTCCCAACAATCAATAATGTGTGCCTTTATCTATAAATATGTTTCCTAAGAAGTCATAGGCTATCCATTCCATGCCCACACGGTCCATCAATGAGGAATATAGCTCTTAGATGCCCCTACAACCTTTTTCCAACAAACAATGCATGCCCATAGTGTACATACCAGAGATCTCGTGGCTTCCAAAGTCCATATGCAGCCCCAAGTCAACATGTACATGATAGCAATGACCATCCCAAAACATCAAAACAAAAAACCATGTGACAAGATAGATAACGTCAACATCCATAAACACCACATTACATCCAATAGTTTGTTTCATAAATTTTGGCTTTATAAGCTAAAACAAACATCAATAGAAAAATGAGCATGTCATGTGAAATCATACCTATCAACTAACTTATTCTTCCTAACCTATCAACTCTAAGCATAAAAAATGAGCATGCCAATTGAAATCATACAACCTATCAACTAACTTATTCTTCCTAACCTATCAACTCTAAGCATGAGAAATGAGCATGTCAAGTAAAATCATACAACCGATGCAACCATTTGAACATTTCATCAATGTCAAGCCTTCTTCCCTTGTGCTTGGTCATGGACGAAAACAATACAATATCAAGAATCACATGTAGACACGTTGAAATCTCTATAGCAACATGAGTGAAGAGACATGAGATATCCTGTGCAATTTGAAAATCATAAAACCCTTTCCATGAATGGAAAGTCCTCCTACAAGTCTCCTCCATCCATGATTGGATTGGGCTTGTGTGTACATCATCTCCATCATAGGGATGACAACAAAAATCTGAAATATAATCAAAGGTACCCTCAAGAGGAAGGGCTTGAGGCTCTTCCAACATCATAATGTCTTCATCTAGGTATAATCAATTTTTGATCATGGAAATGAAATTTTGAAACAATTCACATGGCTTGAAATAAGTGAAACTATCTCTAATTAGTACATATTCATGCCATATACCAATTCCAGAATGTAAAAATAAGTTTCCATGTGCAAAATCAATTATAATTTCCAAATTTTGAAAAACAAGAAAGGGCTTGAAAAATATGTCATACAAACCCTGCTATCTTGGTCCATTTCCAGCAATCAAAATACAATTTCCAGCCATATATTCCTAAACCAATCTGTCAATGAAAGAGTGAAATCATGGCTGGAAAAAATATGCAATAAAATGATGCTGAAATGACTCATTTCCAACCCTAAAGATAGGCTCAAAGGCCAATCCTTCACCATCACATGCATCCAAATCTACAGGGTTGCTTGGCTGGAAAATTTCTGTTATAACATCAAAGCCAAAAATGTCCCAAATTATGAGAGAAATCTTGTTATCAACCCAAATGGCACTTCTCCGTTCGAGTGCCGACATTTCCTATGTTGGCGCACAAAAGGACATTTATGGATTGAAGGTTGCCTAAAACACTATAGATGGACATGTTATGAAATACATTCACTATCCATCCAGCTTGCCATTTTTACCTTTTCATATGTCAATTGCTGTACGCGACTTTGCCTATAAGCAACCCGCGTACATATGCGACTTTTCCTACAGCATGTCGCATACTGTACGCGAGTATTTGTCATTGCAACCCGCGTACAGATCTGTATGCGGGTTTCCCTTATAGCAACTCGTGTGTCATACGTGGGTTGCCAGTATCAATACTCACGTACGTCTTCCTTTGACATTAAAAATAATAAATTGCGATTAATTGAGATTTATTAAGCCCTAAACCATAACTATCTTAATTGTCTCAACCTCCTCAACCTTCGAAACTGCCTTATTTCACTAAGTATAATTAAAGGCCTTGGGGAGGGCATTAATCAATCATACTTGGAGAGCAAAGTTATGCTGATGGTATATATTCAGAAGCCTTTAAAGAAGCATAACTCAGAATCCTTTGGTTGCAGAGGAGTCCTTGTTTCAGGCGTTGGGTTGTAACCTTAACTCATTCACTATTGTTAATAAAGAGAATCGTTATTCCAAATGTGTGTTGAATATCTTTCATGTATCATGGTTTGATGAATATTTATGATTAAGCACTCTATATACTATTTATCTAACTTGTCATATATACATGTATAAGCTTCCACTTGGAGGATTTGCTCTTTACAGGTGAAGGAGAAACATCCCTGAAATATTTGGAGGAGAAGCAGAGCAGGAGAAGACAAAGCTTGGATCAACCGTCGTGAATCGGGTGAGTCCATCCTATCTTCCTATTTCCTTTCTGTACTTTAAAGCTGATTGTTTGCAAGTTTTAAGAGTACGTTGGTAACCCCAGACCTTCGGTTATAAGGTGTTTATTCCTGAACAATAGAACTGGCAACTCCACTAGGGAGCCCAGACTACTGTAGGTTATTTCTGTTACCCTTGACCAGTCTTTGCCTTGAGTTTGTGTGTGGTATCTTGTCCTGGTTCATGCTTACCATAGTGTTTGAAGGCCTTGTGGATTTTCCTTATTTTTGAGAAAATTTTGTACCTGTACGCAGGTTTCTCTTATACACAGTCACGTACAGAGGCCTGCATATGCGGGTTTCTCTCTTGGACAGTCGCGTACATTACGCGGGTTTCCCTTATACACAGTGACGTACAAGCCTTAGCATTTGAATTTTTGGGTTAGGGTTTGCTTTTCCCTATCCCTTTATAAAATTTGTTTGCTGGTTGGTCTTCCTTATGAGCATTACACTATCAGTTTGATTACCTTGTTGGCCACACCTTGTGCTTTCTAGTAAAGCCCTTGAGTTCTTTTTGTTTGGATTGTCTTTTGTTAGCAGCTTGAAGTGGATTTGCCTGTTTGGGTTATAGGTTCAATTGTTGGTTTTTTGAATCACTGATCAAGGGTCTGGACACTGTATTTCCCATTCTATCTTCGGATAGTGATTGGTCTGTCACTTGCCTTTCTGTGATCTCGGTGATTTCTTGTCATTGTGCCCGCCCAAGCTAGGGTTCCAAGTCTTCCTTAGTTGGTTGATCCTTGGTCTTATTATTCTGTTTTATTTCACTTTGCTTACTTTATACAGTTTGTTTATCCAAGCATGCTCAATTTTTTGTGCATTTAGGTGCATAGTAATCTTTGAGCATTTTAAAAAGTGAAAAGAAAACATTTAGAAACTTTTGCATTTGATTTGCATGTGGTAGTTTCATTTTCAGTTTTTAAAGATAATCTCAAAAATTACAAAAAATATAGTCCTAGTTTTCTTTTGCATTTAAAAAAGAAAAAGAAAAACACATGTTTGCTTTATATGCATGTAGATTAGTTTATTAGTCTAGATTGCATGGCATATCATTGTTTTTGAAAAAATAAAAAGAATTTGTTCGTTTGTGGCTTTCAAGTTTCTATTTGAAAAAGAAAAGAGGATAGTTTTTGCTTTTTGCATTTCATTTCTCTTTGCTTAGTCATTTTGTTTCAATTTTGAGTCAAAACACCACATAAGTTTCACGCCATTTACCCTTTGACTAAAAACAACCCTTAAAATAAATGATATAATTTTAAAACTATTAGTAAGTTTTATTTTATAGGGTCATACACCAACTAGCTCAGGCTAGACTTGTGGATTAGGGAGTTTTAACTCTCCACAAGCATTAAAATTTTAGATGTAGTTGGCCAATCACTAGGTAAACCCTTTTGTATGTTGATTGTATCTGGGAAGCTCCTCTCAAATGGGAGTTAACCACGAGGCTGCGTGGAGGCTTGGACTCAGGAGATAACCCTTAGATTCCTTGTCAATGCATAGACCAAGGTTTTTGCTCATCTGGGGATTCTAACTTAGACAGGGTTTCAGGCTTTGCTACCCTGCCCATGCGTACGAACCAGGCTTGTGACTGTCCCCACAGACTGTCAATATAGTTAAGGTATCCTTTAGTCTCTTTGACATATAGGGTTCATACACAGGTACACCGGAAGGCTATTTCTAGTTGACCTTGGACGGACTTGGAAGGTAACCCCGGTAGAAGGTGTGGGAGGGCGGTGGGTGATTCCTCCGCTTGTGCCTAAGAACATCTATAGGGATGCCAAGTAACTTTCTATTATATTTCTTTTGGAAAGCATATCTTATACCTGTTTGTCTGTTTGGCTTTTGGAATTTTTTAGTGAGTGCTGTGTGGTTTGTCTGTACTTAGTGTGCCTTTAGGTGTGTGCTTTGTAATTTTGGTTGCCTATCAACCTCAAACTTTGTCTCCTAGTTTGAAACTATTTCTAACACCCCTTTGAACACCAACCAGGAGATCCCCATGCTGGGAACTCCTTGTACTATTCCTCTCACGGGAATGTTGGTGTTCCATTGATGGCCACCTCGAATCTACCTGGATTCACCCTAGGGCTACCGATGTGGTTGTTTTCCACTCCAACTATCCTGAATGATCCTAGTGCTTCTCAAGTAAGCTCCTTACATCAAGGGCATCAAAAAACTGCCTCCCCTTCACATGTAGTTGATTCTCCTCCTCTTACCTTATGCGGTGAAAGTATTGATACTAGTAACCGACAGTATAAAAGGAGTAAAAGAAGGAGGAATAGGAAGAAGGAACATAAGAAAGGGGGCACCTGTTCAACCTCTGCAGGTCATGTTGGACCTAGTCTCTCAGCCTTCACAAGCCATGTTGGGGCCAGTCTCTCAGCCTCTGCAAGCCATGCTAGGGGTAGTCTCTCAGCCTCAGCAAGCCATGCTGGGGGAAGTCTCTCAGCCTCTATAGTTCATGCTAAAGACAATTCGTCAACCACTACAAGTCATGTTGACACTATTGAAAAGACTACCCGCTCAAAACATAAGCCCAAGTTTCCTTGTAAGCTTTGTGAGGGAGACCACCTTACTTATAAATTCCCTTCTATTGAAGAGGTAAGAAGAGTTTGGTTTCATGGCCATCCCGTTTTTGAACAAAATATAGTTTCTCAACAACCTACTCAACCATTGGTTGATGAAGCGGTCGAACCAATCTCAGATTTGGTCGATTCCACTCTTCTTCCGGAGAGTGATCCTGATGTGATTGAACCAATGTCATCTTTGGTCAATTCCACTCTCCCTACGGAGAGTGACTTTGATGAAGCGGTTGAATTGATTTTAGTATCGATCAATCCCACTCTTCCTTTGGAGAGTGAAGTGTCTACTAGTCACATTTTATTCACTGCCAGTTTAGAAATTACTGAACAAGGGGGCACTGAACTTTCTTTGGATCAACCCCCACCAATCTCTCGGGTTGCTTCCTTTGATTGGGATAGCCTAGTTGAGTCATGCCTTCCTTTTGATGCACCTTTCCAGATAAAGGTCAAAGTTGAGTCATACATGATTGGTCATTGTATTGTTGATGAAGGAGCCTCAGTTAGTATCTTGTCTACTCGTGCTTGGCGAGGCATGGGATCTCCCAGCTTTGTGTCGACTGCTAGTCAGTTACTGGCGTTTGATAGAAGAACTTGTATAGCCTTGGGAATTATTTCTCAAACACCTGTTACTTTGGTTGGGAAGACCGTCTTAGTTGAATTCATGGTGATAGAAGACCCCTTGGACTTTAATATGCTCCTTGGACGTGATTATGTCTATGCCATGCAAGCTATGGTGTCAACATTCTTTCATGTGATGTACTTTAATCATGGTGAAGAAATTGTCACTATTGATCAGTTGGATTTTCTTGATCCTTCTCCTAACCCAACTAGAGACCAAGTCTTTCCTTTATCGATTCCCAGTGTTTCTATAGACACTACCCCGCCACAGGTTAGCTATGTGGCCTTGTGTCCTTTGCGTTCAATTGCTACTGAGAAGCAGCCTTTGTTTCCATGCTTACCTTTTTGGGACTTGGTCCCAAAAGTTGACCAGGTGAGTCATCCTGTATAGACTGTGGAGCTTTCTCTCGACTCTGTTGATCCATTTGAAAGTTTAGACATGTGTCCTATCTTGGATGATCTCCTTCCTTCGGATGAAGTCTTCCTAGAGTCTTTGATACAGTATGACCTTCTTATGGATGTCAGTTCAATTGTGACCAAGTCTAGCCCTAATTTTCCTAGTAATCATGAACTTTCTTCTTATGTTGGTATTGTTGAGTCTCTTGACTCTTCCTTTGAACAGCAAGTCAGTGATCCTGATGGGTTTGATTTTTCTTATGAATTTTGTAACTCGTGTGATACTGAGTTTGTTTCTACAAACTCTATCTCCCTTATTGATTTTTTCTCTCCTTCTGAGGTTGATCTTACTGATTATAAACCCTTGAGCCTTGGCTCTATAGAATCTTCTTCGGTCGATTCTGCCTTGACTTTACCTTTTGCAGAAGATAGCAAAGTCACATGTGTTTCTGCCAAATTCACCCGCATCAGATCGTTTCTTATGAATATGATTATGATGTTGTTATTTCTTGGAGACAAGATTTTTAGTTGGATTCACAATTGTTTACTGACCTCGCCTTGTTGTTCAAGTTGTAATTGCATTTGCATGTGCCCTGCTTGCGCTTATGAGCCTGATGCCAGCTTCCATGTTTTTAGCTCGTTGTATAAGCCCTCATATTTGTTCTCATCATTGCTAAGCCTTCTATCATTTTTCCTTTGCAACTTGACACCTTTTACCCTGAGGAGATGTTCCCTGAGTGTCCTTATCTTGCTCACTTTCCTTACATTATGCATAGGTATGTTCCCTTCACTTGGAACTAATTTCACTTGCCTCTGACACTCGTCTCCTCGCATTTAGAGCATTCTTTCTACTCTCCTTCAAGCTCGTTAAAAACAGTAAGGAGGTCACGAGTTGACTTTTTTGGACTCGTTAAAATTTCACGGGAAAGATATTGAGTTTCTTTAGGCCCAGGTCTGACTCCTCAAAATAGACTTGACTGCCGAGTAAACTTGTCCATTCAAGCTCGTTAAGAATATGTGAATGGGCATCCACATTGGTGGTAGGTTATCGCTTTCTCGGACCATGTGGAATAATACGAGAAAGGAACACTCTCTTTTCTTCGGAATTGAGAAGAGTATTCTCAGGCATAGGTTTATCTCTTTTCCGGACCTGAGGGACTAAACTTACGGAAAAGGAACCCCCGATATGAGCTTAGTTTTCTCTTTTTCGTGCTCTGGACCAAAACATGAAAAAGATTTCGAGTGTACTTTATGTCTTTGTCATGCTCATTAAACCCTAAATAACAAAGCATCAAGTTTATTGTTGTAAGCCCCATTTCTTGTAATCAAATGGATCTTTCCGAGTGATCTTGCCTTCCTTCACACTCGTAAAACTCAAGCCATATGCTGCTTTGAAGGAGCGTTGGGTAGGTGGTAATTTAACCTTTTTCGGACCTTCCTGACTAAGTACGAAAAAGGTGCGCCTTACTTCTTTGGAAGCTAAGAGAGTTCTTCTATGGTTTGTTTTATACTTTTCAAAACTTAGGAGACTAAATTGTACGAAAAAGGACCCCCCTGGAGTCTTCTTTGGAGTTTTCAGACTCTCTAAATGTGAAAACACCAGCTGAGCATGTACTAGTTCGGGCTCATTAAATCCACGAATTAGTGACACTATCAAGCATTATTTTCTCTTCTCTTCAAGCTTGTTAAATAATGAAGAGAGATCCAAGTTGACTTTCCTGGACTCGTTAAAATTTAACAGGGAAGGTAAGGAAGAAATTTTCTCTTTTTTTTCAGTTAGTGGCAGCATGTCATCCTTGAACATAGCACTCTCTATTTTTTCCAATACCCATGTCTTAGTGTTCACTTTCAGTTCAGCTATTACTTTGAGTTTATTACTCCTCCTCTTGTCTGTTATACCTAGGGAATCTAATCATGTCTCCTACATGACATATAAGTCTAGTTGTTCTATCTATAAAGTTAAAAGCTTCCTTGGGTCATCTCTGTGTCGTGCTCACTGTTCAAGGACTTAACTCAATGTCTGATTTCTATCCTGATCCCATCATTGTTATATCTGTTATCTCTTTTGTCTCCCTTCCTTTGCCCAGTTCCTAGTCACTCTTGTGATCCATTGGAGGATCTATTTCCTTCCTTATCACAGTATGGTTCCTTTTCAGTACTTCCTGACGACGAAGACCTAGAGTTTTGACGATAGTACCTCAGGATTCACTTCCATCATTGGTGAATTCCTTTGCTTTAGTTGTCTATTATCACCTATTTATTGAAAAACTATTGAATTCGTTCCATGTTCGACTTCAGCCTACATTTATTCACATGGCTTGGATTGTACTGGTTCTTTGGGATTTCTTATGAAGACCTTAGTTCCTCATCTATGGACTGAGTTGTGCAAGATTATGTTCCATTTATGTACACAGCTTCTAGATCTTTGAAGACTCATCATTATTGTATATTGTGGCTTCGATCCACCTTTGTAATATATGTGGTATTGTACCTGTATCATATGATGTACTCAAATATTGTAAAGGATCTAGTGTTCCAATATATTGAACATAGCATCCTCAGATATGACTTTGTATATGACATTATTATGTATTTGTTTCAAGTACTACCTCTGCTCCATTGGATTTCTGTGTTCTCCAAAGATAAAGATTATAATGTATTTCGGCCATCGCTTCCCTCTGACCTCACACATTAGGGGGCATCTGTTATCAACCCAAATGGCACTTCTCTGTCCGAGTCCCGACATTTCCTATGTTGGTGCACAAAAGGACATTTATGGATTGAAGGTTGCCTAAAACACTATAGATGGGCATGTTATGAAATACATTCACTATCCATCCAACTTGCCATTTTTACCTTTTCATATGTCAATTGCTGTACACGACTTTGACTATAAGCAACCCGCGTACATACGCGACTTTTCCTACAGCATGTCGTATACTGTACGCGAGTATTTGTCATTGCAACCCGTGTATAGATCTGTACACAGGTTTCCCTTATAGAACCTCGCATGTCATACGCCGATTTCCATTATCAATACTTGCGTACGCCTTCCTTTGACATTAAAAATAATAAATCGTGATTAATTGAGGTTTGTTAAGCCCTAAACCATAACTATCTTAACTATCTCAACCTCCTCAACCTTCGAAACTGCCTTATTTCACTAAGTATAAAAAAGGCCTTGGGGAGGGCATTAATCAATCATACTTGGAGAGCAAAGTTATGCTGGTGGTATCTATTCAGAAGTCTTTGGAGCAGCAGAACTCAGAATCCTTTGGTTGCAGAGGAGTCCTTGTTTCAGGCATTCGGTTGTAACCTTAACTCATTCACTATTGTTAATAAAGAGAATCCTTATTCCAAATGTGTGTTGAATATCTTTCATGTATCATGGTTTGATGAATATTTATGATTAAGCACTCTATATACTATTTATCTAACTTGTCATATATACATGTATAAGCTTGCACTTGGAGGATTTCCTCTTTACAGGTGAAGGAGAAACGTCCCTGAAAGCTTTGGAGGAGAAGCAGAGTGGGAGAAGACAAATCTTGGATCAACCGTCGTGAATCAGGTGAGTCCATCCTATCTTCCTATTTCCTTTCTGTACTTTAAATCTGATTGTCTTTAAGTTTTAAGAGTATGTTGGTAACCCCAGACCTTCGGTTATAAGGTGACAAAAATGGATGAAAGTGACCATCCAAAGGCTGCTCCAAAAGTGTCCTAGAAGTGGAAGCACAAGGATGCTCCAAATATGCTACAAAAAACTCGTGCATCCTTAAATTATCATCATAAGTGAACAAGCATGGCTAAGAATAATCATGAGAGATATCATCAACAATAGGTTGTCCAAGATATTCGGCCACAACATTTTCTAATATGATCATAACTGTTATTGTAAAAAAAAGATGCAATATAAAACTCATCTTAAATCCCAACAACCAGACATATCCCAATAGTAATGCATGAACTCTCAATAAGAAATAAACTTCACATGAAACTTCAAAATTCCAACATTTATAAATTACAAACAAGAATCAGATTTGAATTTTAAAGACCAATTAAAAATTCAAAAATCAAACATTATACAATAATGAATAAATAACTTCTTCATTAAGAATTCACTAAGAATCTGAAAAGTAATAATTTTACATTAAAAAAATATGAAAACAAAACTATCTATATATAATTCTAAAAATTTAATTCAAAATAATCTTTCTATAATCCCAAAACTTACAAATTAAAAAGTATAAAAACAATTTACCATTTTTATTTAATCTGAAAATTTTAATTCAAAACCTTCGTCCTATAACTTAAAACAATAGGTTGGAGGGTTGGGAGGTAAAGAAGGCTGAAAAGGAGAACTAAAAAGGAGTTGGTGTGGACCTAGTGTTATACCTTGAGGAAATCAACTACAAGTTGTTACAGGGAAGGGAATGAAGATCCAACTGTAGAAATCCATTTCACGATAAGACTAATAGTTACATGAATTATCATATCACAAATAAGCAAATCTAAGTCAAATTTAATATACCATATCATAATCAAATTCCTTGAAAAACCATGCATGCACTAGCAAATTACTTGCTTACACGTTGTATGAATTTAATGACTCGTACAAAATGAACTTTGGATGAAGAGTTGACAATTCAAATTCATTATATTTCTAAAACATATGAGGATTGGATATAGAATCGATACTTCTAGGATTAACTTTTAAGTATATTATTCCTCACATTGGGTTCCATGTACTTGTGTTTATCAACATCTCAACAATTTTTTTTGTAGCTTTATTTGGGTGAATACAGGGAGAAACAAGGGCTTCCATTAATTAACTATAACATCTATTACACTCCCAAATACTAGGGGTTATGGGAAATAATTGAACCCATGAGATGACCATAAAGATGATGGTTTATAGAGGCTTCAAACAAGGATTTACATAAAACCAGTGAATGAGATTGATTTTTGGCCATAATATCCACATGCCACAAATAGGACCATAGTCTTGTATTTGCACTAGAAAGGTAAGATGGTTGCATAAAACCAATGAAGGAGATTGAATTTTGTCCATAATATACACACGCCACAAAGAGGCCCACAGTTTTGTGTCTACACTAAAAAGGTAGTCTACACTAAAAAGGTAAGATGGCATGGGACGAATGCGTAATAAAAATTTTGGAAAAATTGCAAATGAGACAGGAATGATTTCATGTCCTTTTCAAATTGGGAGGAAAGTAACTACAATGTACTCAACTGGCATAGCCATTATTCACCTAACATCCTTTCATTTGTGCGGGCGCATTTAACCAACATAGTGTGCTTGTTCTTTGACCAACAAATTGATTAAATCTTTTTATTTTGTGATATTTAGAGATCCCTCATCAATAGAATATGACCCATCAAATATTTAGACTCGAGAAAAATATATATGGTCAGTTCATAAATGATGAACATGTGACCTAGAGGTATTACCACAATTTTATCCAACCTGAATTGGGAAATCCCCCGATCTTGCCCAATATGCCTTTGAATTTGGTACATCAAGGAGTGGTAATGATACTTGCTACGCCGCATCTCCGAAGGATTATGTCATAGCATGGATACACTATATATAAAATAATTCAATAGATTAATATTACAATATGTAGCAAGGATATACCGATATTAGCATTCCTTTTAGTTCCAAGGTTGCCTAACTATCATAATCATATCTAACATAATCAAATCTAATTATAATTTCTTACATTATCGTTAAGTATATAACAAATCTCCTCTTTTTATTTGCTTCAACTGTTGAGATCTTTTGATATTCACAATAAATGTGCTCTTCTCCATTTTAGGAGTATTACAATGGAATATAATTGATTTATAATACTCAAAAGAATTGTTTTTACTAAGATATCACACATGGGGATATCTATTCTACCAAAGCCACCCATGACTTGCAGGCAGTTCCTCCCTCATGGAATGACCCTTTTGTAAAAGGGAGACAACCCAAGAGGAGAAAAACATGTCTCTTGGAGATGTGAACCTATGTGGGGTGTATGAAACACTTAGCAATAGCTTTTAACCGTTGGGATCAAATTAAAATGAGTCCACATAGCATACATTAACCTAGAAATGTGCATGATATGTATATTTCTACATGTTGTGATTGAGTAATAAAGTGGGCATGCTCTAACCATGACAAAGTGCAGACAAGCTCTCGATGGAGAGTTCATTTCCAAAACTGTTACATCCCAGGAATCAAAAAAATCCACGTGATCGAATACCAAGTACTATAAACTTCACATATGACAAGATGATGTTTCCATAAAAAAGAGACACATCGTTATCTTGAAGAAGAGCAAGTGAAGGGGATGTGTGGAAGAAGAGAGCTCCATTTCCATTTATAAACATATCAAAAGAATATTCCATAGAAGTGCAGAATCGTAGATGAAAGTAAATTCTTTCAAAAAGTCATGAATCAATTAACATAAACAAATCAATTTCTTTACATTATAAAAATTAGAAACACCCCTCCCACATAGATAAATACCATATAAAAAAATTATTTAATTATGACTCAAGGGGGAGTTCATCAAATTACCAACGCTGATGCTAGATGCCAACTCATGTCATCTCAAATAAAATCATTTTGGTGGAATCGATGATAACCTATGGACTGGTAGACTTTAAGACTCTCCAAAACAAGATTATGAATGAGAGGAACCTACTTAGATTCCCATTCCAGCACTGAAAATGCTTATGCTTTGGCAATAGCTTCAATGTCACCAATATTCTTCTTGAAGACAAAAACTAGTGTAACAATGAGCCTATTGCCAAGGGCCATAGAAGCTCACTATATGTATAGAAAAATACGTTAACATGGAATATATTGACATTCAATTACCTAGGATTCAAAGTCGGGCTGCCTTGCTCAACCATCCTAGAAGGAGAGGGATTGGGTTGAACAATGCATCCATTTCCTCTTCAATGGAATATCACTTTTCCATTCATAGGGCCTCCCATTAAAAAGAAATAGGATAGAATTCACGTCTTTCAGATAGAGGGAGGATTACTTGTTCGGATTAAGAATTCTGACCGTAGATGGGAGTATTTTATAGCATAGATTGGGTAGTCGTTTACGAGGAGAATGAGTTTCGGAACGTATTGGAAAGACCATTATTTATGTGTACTGAATTATAGGTCTGTTGTACTCCTAATTTCCATAATAAACTGGTTCAACATCGATTTGAACAACACTATATTTTCATTGGGTTGGAGAGGAGAATAACTTTTCCTTTAATATGGGGAACTGTGTTATTTCTTTCACAATTGCAGTCATTTGTAAATCCATCTATCTCTATATATTCGGGTTTGATCCTTCATCCAATTTAGAAGTGTTTCCTTAATCCCGCCCTCCATTGAACCAAATAGACTTGCTGGATGTATCTGAAATTAAGATGACCAAATATTTCGTGCCATAACCTACTACTATCATCAACATGTGTAAGTAGTCAGGCATAATCTCGTTCAATGAATTTAGAAAACGTGTAAAGCCTAGATCTATGATTTACCTCACAGTAGCAACTTTACAGTTGCTTTGTATGTCGAAGATATTCACAGCATCAGGGGAGTGAATTAAACTCTCATTCTGGAGCCAGAATGAGTAATCTGAAAGACGGAGAGAATATTCTTCAAGAATTTTGGAACATGTAGCACATTCTCAAAGCTACCATTTGAGTTCAATTATGCCCTTGGCGGTGATCTCGATAGGAGAATCATCTCCCATGAGTATAGGAGGACCTTTGCATGCATCCAATGAAGAGAAGGATTCCTTGGTGGAAACCATGTGGTGAGATGCTTCTGAATCTACAATCCAGGAATACGGAGATGAATTAATGGCAATCATAGCATGGCTAGAGTTACCTTTCCCCGGAGCATGATCTATAGGCTTCTTCTTGGCGCCCTCTAGAATATGATCCCCAAGGTTGTGGTTCTGAAGTATCTGGGCCATCTGATCTATCTGCTTCTTCATGCATGAGGATTATGGATGGAATCCTCTTTGACAGTATGTGCATTTCTCCCCTTTCTTCCATTTTTCACCTTTGGATCCAGTGGAATCGCTGAAGGGTTTGGTGTTCCCTTCCTTCTTTCGATTTGCATGTTCCTTTCCTTTGTTTTTAGATCTCTATTTTGGGTTATGACTCCCATCATGCACAAGAAGATCATGTTCTTTGGAGCCCTTGATTTTTCCCATATTGATGAGCATGTTTTGTTCCTGAGTCATAGATTCAATAAAAGCATCAAGAGTGGGCATGGTCCAATTCTTATCAGAGGTGAGCCTCACTGAATGAAATGTTGAGATAAAAATAGAGTATTTCAATCCAAGCTTGGAGAGAATGGATAGAACCATTTGTGTTTCCTCCTTAGATTTATCAACCCCATAGCCCTTGAGTTGCAACAAAAAATCCTTGTATCTTGTGAATAAATATTGTATATTGTCGAAGCTTCATGGATCCAAAGAGAGCAACTCTACTTCGAGCATATGGACTTTTATCTCATATTTCTTGCCAAAGAGTCCTTTCATGGTGTTCTAAACTTCATTGGGAGTTTTGCAAGAAGAAATATGGAAAAGAAGCTCAAGGGAGATGTTCATGGAGAGGGCTCTGTAGGCCTCATCCATTTGATTGAGGTATTTGGAATTTTCTATGGTTTTTGTAGCCTCAAATTTTGTGGCCATGAAAATCCTATACAATCCTCTGCTTCGAAGAAATATCTCCATCTTTGCTTCCCATGAAAATTAAATGTATGGTGTGAGAATAGATTCCTTTGGAAACTCCATTCTTCCCATGATTTCAATTTTCTGTACCTACAAATAAAGAATACTGGTGCGCCTTTTTCCTAGCAGCAGAGATCTGATACCATGTAAGGTTTATGTGACACCAAAACCTACAAATGTCGATGAATATTTGAAACCCAGCACAAGGCTCTATCACCAGGAAATTCCCAGAGGTACGGCAGTTATACAATGTGGTTGTACCGATACTCCAACATTGTGTACATGGTAGCGGGAATATCTGATTCCTCCACCCTGCGTTCGAGTCCCACCACGCTCTCAAGATCCTCCTGCACTTTCCTCGTCATTGAAGAATTTAACAATATTTCATACATCGCACACTCTATGGTCGCATAGGAATTTTCTGTTCCAACTCCCAACATATCCCTGGTTCACATTTTTCACCAAAAAATTGCAAAATCAAACCCTGCAATTTAATATAAAACCAAATAATGGTCACAAAACTTCTTTACAATGGTTTGTAGACTAGTGTGATCGATAACATTAGAGGATGATTAATAATTCGTAAACTGCAAGTCATTTCCATTGTCAGTACATATTATTCATATTAATCCTGAAATTGTTAATATTAATAGAGAGATATCAAAATCAAAGAGATCATGGGCTTACAAAAATGACAGCCTTGATGTTGTCTTGAGTGGTCTTGATCTCCATATCATTGTTCTCCATCAGTCCTAGTATTACATCCATGAAATCCTTGTTAGTGGCGTTGTCGTCCTTGTTCTTCTCTGTGTGTTCTTGTATTACCATTTCGAAGAAAGCATCAAAGGTCTTATGGAAGCTCTTTTGTCGGCGCAGGAGGCCTAGTAGATCCATCCAATCCAACCATGGAGTAATATAAGGTTCTAGATGAGTTGTATATGAGGTTTTGTATGAGTTTTGGATCCTCCTATAATGGCGTTTTTCTATATGAGGTTCTATATGAGTTGTATGAAAAGTCATTAATAATAAAACAACCTACCTTTGAGAAATATAAAGCTAGGTTCCTAGCGAGAGGATTATCTAAGAAATAGTGAGTACCACCATCGAGGCCGGAACTGGAGGAGCCCAAAGCTGGGCCAAATTCTCTTGCTAACTCATTTCTTTTCTGAATCTTCTCATCCTGCAAATCCATCCTCAAATAGAGCTCCTCTATTTTCCCTTCAGCTCATACATCAAATGCTCTGATTCTAAAACCATTCCCTCTATCGAGGGTGAAATGCTTCCACATTCTCGATCCCTCATGATATCTCTCTAGACACATGCCCTTTCCCTTAGATCAAGAACTGTAAGAGAGTTGACAATACACTTGGGGCAGATGCATAACATAACAAAGCGCACAAACAACAGAGTGCTCAGAAAATGCATATTGGATCGACTTTATGATCGGTTGTGAATCACCCTTAATGGGAAATTATAACCCACAATTTTGGTTAATGTGGTTATTTAGTAGTCCCTTTAGTTTCCATTGATTCCATCGATTGTATACAACTAGTGGGTCCTTAATTAGCTCACATTATTGTTAGGTATATGGTTAGATAATCTAGCCAATACCTATAAAATGTGGTAAATGTAAACACACTATGAAATCCTATAATGAAATATTTGGTTAGAGTGGATTTTTCCACCCCAAAAGGTTATCCACTAGGAGCGTGATGTCTATCTTTTATGTGATGATGTGAAATATGTAATGGGGCATTTACCCCATGTTTCTAACAATGAAGAATGCGGTTCCTTTCTTTTTTTTCTTACATCCATTGATTCCATGTATCGATGCTAATTACAGTAGTGGTTCTTTCATTTATATTATCAAGAATAGACTTGTAAACCAAGGCACATATCAACCCATTAGAACCTAGAAGGTAACAAAGTTCAAAGCAAATATAAATCTAGTTGTAGTGGAAGTAAAATTCCAATGGGTAGTAGCTGAAGGGGCTAACTCAATTGATTGTACCCTATATTGTTGGGAATTTGGCTAGTTCCATGCCAACAAGTACCTAGTTAAAATACACTTGGGTGAGGTACACAAGTCTTTGCTGAAAAATTTATTAGGGATGTCATCCACGAATGTGGGGAAGCATCCTTATGGTTTCCCCGTGAGGTTTTCCTTGGGACAGAAAATTGCCAAAGGGTACGAAAAGGTGATACTAAATAGTTGACATGGAATTCATAGATAAGAAAACGCTTTGTCAATTGGGTATACTCTAGATGGTTGGGCAGTGTAATGTTATCCTCCACACCCAGGTTCAATTCCCCAGATTGTTGCATCGATGTTCCCTAAATAATCTGGTTTACCCTAGGTGCCATCCTCAATATGAGGGGAAGTGCCCAACAGTTTTCCCAATATATGTATTTCATGAGAAATTAAGAAATTAAAAAAAATTGCAAGCACTTTATCAAATAAGTCATTTTCCCACAAAGTTCACAAGGCATAGTTGAATGGTCATCACACATCCATTTGTCAAGACGAATTACAATTGAAACAGAAGTCAATACAACTATTTTGAAATGACATATTGCAAGTCATGAACAAATCACACAATAAATACCAATAAAAGCACATGATTCTTTCTATAATTGTAAAGGGAAATACTTAAAGCTTTTCGATAGTTAAGATTCAGAGTCATGTACCTTTGTTGATGGGAATAATCGCAAGATCCAACATATTTATGGATTCTGTCGAAAAAATCTTCTCATCATGCAGGAAAGCATAATCACATAGTAGAAATACAATTACAGTTTAGCTGCAAAGATACTCATGTAGTGAAATTATCTAGAATTGAACTGTGTTTGGACTCACTACATTATGACTAACTGTATAAACCTTCATACATGAATACTCATCATGTTGACAAGTCCAAAAAATATTCCATAGAACAGTCAATCATCCCTTCAATAATTTTGTAGGTTAACTGAAATTAACAATTGATCATTACCTAATCTGGTGCACTGATTTGCTACATATATTTTTTATGTTTATTTCTATCCAAGTATTCCCAGTCACTCACTAAATAGGAATCTATGGATGTTTTTCATGTTTGCACTTAGATCAACTGTTAATGAGTTTATTCTGCACACTAGACAAACCCTGGGAGGAAACTGAAACTAATGAGGAATCTATTATGCAACCAAAGGGAAAACAGGTTTGTTTGTGCAATTTATTTTAATATTACAAATTAAAAAAAAGAAATAGATGCCACGTATAAAAGCTTACAAACACTTAATAAAATAGGATACATCAATGATGGGACGATGTATAGAGATAGAATGTGTTGTTGTTTTGATGAGAATTATGGAGTTCCAGTATCATGCAATTGTTGCAAACCATTGACTAAGAGATACATACCAAATATCTCAAGAATTCAAATCCTCAATTTGGAATAAAGTTGCTCATCAACCAAAGATATATTTTTAGCTACAAATAGATTTATGACACCAAAATGAATGTATTCAACATATATCCAGGTTTTGTATATAAAACACAAGTTCAAGAATTAAAGTTTAAACACCGTAACTTGTAACTTCACATTGGAATCTGGTAGTCTGCAGGTTTAACAAGAGCAATATATTATAGGTGTGCATTGATGGAATACCCTATGCAGAAACATTTCTTCATCTCTGTGTTTTTCTGGAATTGTTAATATAATCAGATGCATGCATATATATTTGTAAATCTCTCGTGATCTATGACTACCACTGAAATCCCATATCTAGACAACAAATGTAAGCTAACCATTTCAATACAATACATTTTAAACATAAAGAAGCAGCATGTATGGCCTTGCCACAAAAATGAAACTACTACAATACCTTAAATCTCCTATCAGAAAGGGTCACATCAATATGTTGAAATCATGCATGCACATGGTCATTCAAATTCCTCAAGCTTACATGGTTAATAAATTCCATCGACTAGGCATTGGGAGAACATATTTCTTGCTCTGAAGCTGCAATGTTGCAGGTGACATTCTGGAACATCTGTTGCTCTTCCATAGGGGTGTCCATTAGATTCCAAAGCTCCAGCATATTCATGGCCAAAACTTGAAGCTGCAAATATAAAGATAGACAAAAGAATCAGCACAACACATTGCATTATATTACAATAGAGATCAGGGTAAAACAACCAAAAAATAAGGGATAAAAAATTGTATGGGAAAGATCATGGAATTAACCTTCTACATCCGCTTCTTTTTCTTTTCTTGCAATGTTTGAATTGTCACAGTCAATTTATCAACAATATCTTTACTACTACTCTTTGATTGTTCAAAATCGTCCAAGCTTGGATGCACATCTGTAACTGTGTGTAGAAAATCCAATCCAAGGATAGAGCAAACATTCTAACTCAAAATGATGCACGCTTACGTCAGGATTTCCCCTCGCATTGTACAATCCCATTTGGTGGTTGTTCCATAATCCTTCTTGGTGACTTTAGACAATTTTCTTCCTGTAAAGGACATCCCCATGTATGCAGGATCATTCGTTGGAACTTCTCTGTGGCATACATTTGATACTTTTATCACGCTCAAAACCATTTTCCAACAACAAGGAAATAGCCCTTCTCAAGCTTCCTTTTGCCAACTCTTGCTAAACCTTCAAAATGCAACACCAATTGTTGAAGACTGGGGACTCCTAATAACAAGAACAACCTCATTCCTTTCATATGTGGAAAGATGTTCATTTCAACAATCTACCCAGTTCTATCCCACAAATAGGTATGTTGCACTGCACAACAAACACATGTTGAAACAACTCAATATGCCAATTGCACAATGCTTTGCAAAAAAACGGAACAAACATTCCCACCAATCCATTGATGAAGAGAAGTTGTCATTAAAAGTCCTTCTTGCTATTGGTCAATAAGTCATGTTAACTGCTAATTTATGGGTTCAAGAAGGACTTGTTAACGGCTCACTTGGAAAAGTCGTTGACATTGTCTACAACTCCAATGAACAACCTCGTACCTTACCATCTTTTGTTGTTGTATAATTCCTCCATTACAAAGGACCCTTATGGGATGCTTCTAATCCCACTTATGTTCCAATATCTCCTATAACAATAGGATCCTGTAGGCAACTACCACTTTGTATGGCATGGGGCTTAACAATTCATAAAGTCCAAGGTATGACCCTACAAAATGTAACAGTAGATACTGGAAACACTGATAGAAAAGGGCTTACATTCACTGCAATATCAAGAGTTACATCTCTTTCTGGCCTTCGCATTTCTCCACATTTCTCTTTCTCTAGATACTCTCAAATGCAAGACAATTCATATGTCCAACGTAGGAAACAAGAGGAAAGTTTACTTGCTTCAAAGTCTTTAAAACTAAATTGTGGTTTAAGTTTCTCATTGTTTCTATAGAGATGTACTACTTCTCTTTGGTTAGTTGTTGATGTAACAGATCTATTTTTGTTTCAAGAAAGATCCAAGAAATTTTGAAATAATTGGGTTCTAAACTAAACTGTCTCAGGAAACTGAGACGTTGACTGTGAAAGCTTTTAAGAAGGACAGTTATGACATATAATTGATAACAAGGAAATAATTCCTCAACGTATACAAAATATATATTGACTCTTACTTCCTTAAATGAACTTTAAATAAAACTCAACAATAACAATTGCAATGCTTTATCTAAAGTATTATATGAAGACAAAACTATCCTATGAAGTCATACTAATTGACAAATTAGTATTAGGAATCAATAACCACTCATCACTTGCAGTAAAAGAGTATGTAAATTAAATAAATACATTTTTCCAATGTACATTTCATATGTGAAAATTGTAATGCAAAATCAATACATAAATCAACATATGTAATACATCAGCAACCTATAACCAGTGTACCACAAATATAGAAGAATAACTCAAAATTGATGAAACAATTTTAATAAATAACCATAGAACATAACATAATTAATAGTGTTATTTTATTCAATTGCAAAACATTACAATGTTTCCAAAACTACAAATCTTTCGTGATATGTCTTCCGTTGTCCTTCTCTAGTACTGGTAATTGCAAAACCGTTCTTTAGGGCTTGCATGGCCAACGACCCACTTGACTGGGTCGATATACGACATGATACCATGTTTGGATAATTAAAAAATATTAAGGTAAAATGGGTTTAATTTCTTAACATACAAATATGCAGGCTAACATCAGTCTCCACAACCAACTTCAAATAAATCTCAAACCAAATATTGTATAAGGTTTATGCAAAAGCTAAGAAATATTCAGTACATACAAGAGGTAATACTAATTAACAAATTAGTATCAAATATTATTTACTAATCATCACCAACATAATAAATCACATATATGAAATAGTTCAACATGTAGTCTCCAAAAACTTCCTCTTCCCTACTTGGTAAATTTTTTCGTTTAAATTATATTACAAAGTATTATAACAAAAGAAAATTCCCAACAGGTGGGATTACAACATCAAATAGTTTAAGTTGAACCAAAGGTGGAATTCCACCTGGAATCTAACTCCATCAAGAAATCAATGTCCTGAGATTTATCCTATTCCAAATGAATTTCTTCCCTCAAAATCTCAGACACGATCTCCCTCTTCTTCACCATTTTCCATTTACCAACAGAAACCTCTATCCTAACCATCACAAAACTAGGTGTCTCCATCCACCTTGTGATATTCTAAAGGTTAAGTTAGATGACACCCTCAATTTGCTCCTTGGATGCTACAAAAGATCGGTCAACTTCATCTAATTTTAGCTTGGGCGAAGGTGCTTCTTTGATCGGTTCTAGTATAGGAAACCCTAAGAAATCAAGTAAAACCTCTGAAGTTGTCCACCTACGCTTGCATGCTTCTTGGCCATCTTGGATGATGCTTGATACTGCATCGTAGAGGATTCCCCAAGTTTCAATTGTCACTTTGATTTTGTTAGCCCGAACTTTATCCATGATTGTAATATCCTTTGGTCTGTATCTGATATTTTTTTTCCAGCCACTTGCATCTTCCAACGCCTTAATTGATGCATTTTTCCGAGTATAAGGTGCTTGCAGGACACCTGACTGTTCTCCAAATGATTTGTACAGTTCCTGTATTTCACACAATCATGTATACAGGGTGGTCATGGATTGATGATACTGCCCATTTACCTTACAATCCAGCAATTTAAATTCTTTAGCTGTTAATGTTGAAAATGATGAGGCAGCTGAAGATATCTATAATTATTTGAGTTGCTTCTCTAGGGTAGCATTGTGATTAGCCTGTTCCTTATTCAGGACCTCTAATTTCTCAAGCTGATTCTTGAGACTGTTGATTTTCTTCTCCGAATGTCTTTGTTTATCTTGATGGTATTTTTTAAGGAGCTCAATATCCTTAAGGTATTGTGCCTCAGTTGCTTTCAAATCCTTCCTTTCTTTATGTAGTTCCTATTCCTTACTAAGGAGATCTTTAGTCAACTAGGACACTAAGCTATAGTTAGCCCCTGCAAATACTCCCATATCAGCTGTTGTACCTAATGCTCCTTCCTTTTCATTAGGGGCATCAATTCTCCAAACAATTTGATCCAAGCTAGGAAGATGTTTCGGTGTGCCTTCTCTTGTCCTCTTCGAACCTTTCTTCAAAATGGCCTTGTCCTTCTTGCTCCAAAAATATTTCCCTAAGGAAACAACTGCATCTTCTCCAAAATCTTCCATGTCTTCTGCAGCTGAAACAACTTCTTTTTGCGCTGAAGTTGATGACTGAGGTTCTGATTGTGACACCAGGATTTATACATTAATGGGAGGAATGTCCAAGGTGGGAGTAGGGAAAATAGATATAAGGGAAGTGGAAGAAGTGGGAATAGGGGTTTTAGTTTGTGAAGAAGGGATAGTAGAGATGGATGGGGTTTCCACTTGGGAAAAATGAATACGAAAAGATGTGGTGAGAGTCTGAGTTGTATGGGGAATTTATGAAACACGTGGGGAAAGAAGGGGAGTATCACTAGGCAATTCTACTGATATTAATGGATATGTAGAAGTGTCCTTAAGAATAGGCTTTAAATCTAGATGGGAAAAATAGGGATAAGGGACTAAAGCATGAAAAAAGATCTCCTGAAAATTGTGAATCGAGGACAGAAGATGTCTTGGAGGTATACATATTCATAGGGAAAGTGGGCTTTCCTTTCTCCACCTCTAGACCACTATCAATTTGATGAATCTCAATCTCATGCTCGGATTGAGGCTCAACCTGTCGGATCACAGGAACATGAGGAGGCACTTTCTCTTCAAGGGAAACTGCAACTATCTATAATTGTTGTTGATCCCTGAGTACCTGCTGAGGTATTTTCTCTGTTTGATTCACTAATGCTTTAGCCACTTCTAGTTGGTGAGAAACATGATGAGTTTTCTTGATATTTGGTTGAGGTTCAGCCTCTTGGACATGTGTCTGAAGCTGAGCGTTGAGCTTGGCTAGACCTTGTTTGAATTCTTCCCCTCTTTGAAGAGCTTCCATCTCTTGGGAAGAGTGAGCACTCCCAGGGGTTTCTATGACAGATTTTCCTTTGTCTTTGGATTGGGATGCTGAAGAAGAAGCTGTTGTTGCTTGTTGTCTTGCTTCTCTTTCCATGCTTTTCCTTACAACCTTGTCCTCTTCTTCAAATTTCAATTTTCTAAAATGAAGGATATACTCCTTCATTTCTTTCTGATATTTGAAAACATGGGACTTTACCTCTGGAACAATGATGTTTTCCACCGCTTCCTGAAAATCAACAAACGCCCCGTACTTCAAATCATTTGGAAAATATTCATGTGTATAATTGAACTTATCCTTTTCCTAAGCAAAAACGGTAGTGAGGAAAGCCTAAGGATCATGCATTCTTTTTCCATCTTCTCCTAGCTTCATAGTTGTAATCTCCTTACCCAACATAGTTGCATGGATAAAATTCTGTATAACCAAAGAATCTATATGCAAAGGGAACTTATGCCAAGTCTTCCTCTTGTGCTTAGCCAATTTTGCATGGGTGCCATCAATGACAGTTTGAAAGGAAAATTCCTGTAAAATCATCCCGTCTAGAACAATTCTGGCCAACAAATGCACGGTGTTGCTTCCCCAAATTCTAAGATAAGAGAATTATTCCCCGACATACCAATCTCCATGCAGACTAATTAAAGCCATGGATCTTACTGAAAATGCCGGAGCATTGGCCTTGAAAATATTATGATACATGGACCCTCAGAGAAAAGGTCGCAGATCTCATATATGCGAGGAACAAAATTATCCTCCCACATGTCAGAGTAGTAAATATGGACTCATGGACAATCCTTCTGCTAATTCCAACCTAGGTCAGGAAATAACGAAGTCGCACAAAAAACGTCCATGACATAAGCCGACATGTAAAATTGGGGTTTTTTTCTTTCCCGGTTTTTCTAGTATTTATCAATTTTCTCTTGCAAATTAATAGATAATATTTGATCCCAATTGAAACACTCACATGTAATAATAATGTGTTGGGATGCCAGAACCCATTCTGCTTTGAAAAGTGTGCAATTTGTCTCACCATATAACTGGCAGAACATGGCCGCGAGTAGTGAAAACGGTTCCCAGAACCATGAAGTAGGATAGATACTACCCGGTTGTGAACTAAACATGGTATTTTTGTCCATCCATGATTTCACCACATATTCCTAATTGAAACGGGAGATTGCTTCATCAAAGAAGTTACGGTTCAGTAGTCATTTTGAGGGTCCAAGCGCATAAGCCTTGGAAAAAATTTCAAGTTTGAACGATGCCAGGAATACGCCAATGTGGTCATTGAAAACTCACTCCTTAGGCTTAGCGTGGTTGAGTGCCCACTTCACTGTGTTTGTGTAGGGAACAAATGCTGATTTGTCAGCAATTAGATGGATCTGTGAGGTGTGAATTCTGATGTAAGCCGACTGGTCATGATGAATGCCTGAGAAATCATCATTATTGAAAACAGAATAAATTCTCGACCAGTGCAAATATTGGTTTTCAGAAATACGCTAACTAGTTTTTGTGAATACTCCGGCATTTGGGTCCTTGGACCTTTCTTCTTGCAGAGTCATTTTTTATCTTGTGTTTCTGCGACCAAGAGATGCCATTTATGCTCGAAATTTGGCAAACCTAGTCAAAACTTACTGCAGTGTAAAAATAACAGGATAAACAGTCGTTACGAGTTAAATTCCTGGTGGAAAGATTTGAAAACCACCGACAGATTTAAGCTCGAGCGAAAAATAAAGTGCAATAAAAATCTCCAGAAACAGTAAAAATGCAGGTAAAACAAATGGTAAAAACCTTAAAAATTCAAACATACTATATAGCCAAAACCTCAACGGCAAAAAAAAATCTAGACCGTGGATATAAAGAAAAAACAAATGGCTCAAATGAATGTGCAGATAAAAATTTTGGAAAAATTATTGGCAAACTTTCGATTTAGTGTTTCCTGGTTCTGCATTCTGCACTGCGGAAAGTGGATCAAACCAAAAATTGCCAAAATAAACAGTCAAAGTTTTGATTTCCGCATTCTTCACTGTGGAAAGCAGAGGTCGGAAATACAGAAAGTTCTATTACGAACTTGCAACTTTCGATTTTCGTGTTCTGCACTGCGGAAAGCGGAAGTCGGGAATGGATTTCCCCAATGACTTGAAAAAAATGGATCGCCGCTTTCCGTATTGCGGAAAGCATATTTTATTAGGGGGAATGCCATTATGGTCGAAATTTGGCAAACCTCGTCAAAACTTATTTATTTATTTAATATGGTTATAGAGAGTTGTTATTATTATAGTGCTATTATGTTCAAGTTTAAATAACATAATTTTATATGTATTGTAATGTATAAAGATGTGAGCTATTTACATGTTGGTATTTATATAAATTACAAATATTTGATTCTATACATGAAGACTTTTCATTCATTAGTAAATGCTCTTTTTGTGATTTACCTAATTCGCAATATGATGCAAATACATTTAAACATCATTTTAAACAAACGTATTTTTTTCAAAGGATGATGGTGAAGGTAATTATGTATTGTTTTTTTCCAGTTTTGTTGCAATGGATGATTAATCAGTTTTTAGGCTAAATGAAGATGTTTATTATGAGATTGTGAAACACTATCTATGTAAGCTTAAGTGAAAAGAATGCGTAGTAAAAAATATCTAGAAATAGTAAAACAAATGGTAAAAACCTCAAAATTCAAACAAATCTAGACCGTGGATCTAGCGAAAAACAAATGGCCAAGATGAAGGCACGCAAATAAAAATTTCCAAAAAGTTATTGGGAAGGATCAAAACAAAAATTGCAAAAATAAAAAACAAACGCGTTCTGCAATGCAGAAAGAGGAAATCGACAAATAAGATATAAAAAAATTATGAGACAAATACTATTTTGATTTCCGCATTTTGCACTGTAGAAAGTAAAGTTCGGAAGAATGGAATCCGTGAACGACTTGAGGGTAAAAATATTGAGTCTTTTCGCAACTGAATGAAGCATCTGCAGAAGAATGAACATTTCACTTAATAACATTTGCTTCAAGTCATCGGGGATCCATTTTTTTCAAGTCATCAAGGAAATCCATTCCCGACTTCTGCTTTCCGCAGTGCAGAATACGAAAATTGGAAGTTACAAGTTTGTAATAAAATTTTTTGTATTTTCGAGCTTCGCTTTCCTTAGTGCGGAATGCAGAAATAAAACTTTTTGTATTTCTGACCAAAACGATCTAGAATGTAGATCTAGGATACATGCATGACGGAGACCAAAGCGACATAAATAGAACGACTAAGTGATCAAATACAAAAAATTGTATTTTCCAATTTCAGCGTTCCAAACTTCGGAAGTCGAAAATCAGAAAGCGAAGATTTGATGCACAAACATGTGACTGTTCCGGTTTTCGAACTCCGAATGGGAAATGGAGGAAATCAGAAAAATGACAAATCATAAGTGTAAAAAGTGATCTTGTTGACTTCCTCGATCTGAAAATTGAAAATCGAAAATCGAGAATATCATAAAAACCTTTGGATACAAAGCACATGGATTTGTGTGAAGCGATCTAGGTAACTGTTACTATAATTCTAACTTTTTTTATAGGTATTTTTATTATTATTTAAAGAGAGAGAGAGAGAGAGAGAGAGAGAGAGAGAGAGAGAGGGAAAAAGAGGGAAAACGAGGAGGGAGAGAGAAGGGGGGGGGGAGAGAAACAGGTAGGGAGAGACAGAGAGAGAGGGAGGAAGATATGGAGCGAGGAAGTGTCGAAGAGAGGGCCAAGGGGGGAGAGATACGTTGATATTCCATTGATGTATTTAGTCATGAATACATGGAAGACGGAGACCAAAGCATTAAAAATAGAACGATAAAGTGATAACATGTACAGAAAATTGTAGTTTCCCATTTCCGCGTTCCAAACTTCGGAAGTCAGAAATATCATATTTTCTAGTTCGATGCACAAACATGTCACTGTTTCAGTTTCCGAACTCGAAACAAGAAAGGGATGAAATCGAAAAACTGACAAATCATAAGTGTAAAAATTGATCTTGCTGATTTCCACGATTTGAAAATAGGAAGTCGAAAATTGAGAATATCATAAGAACCTTTGAATACAAAACCCATGGATATGTGTGAAGCAGTCAATCTAATTGTTACTATAATTCTAATTTTTTTTAAAGGTATTTTTATTATTATTTAAAAGAGAGAGAGAGAGAGAGAGAGGGAAAAAGAGGGAGGGAGAGGAGGGAGAGAGAAAGGGGAGAGAGAAATGGGCATGGGAGAATGAGAGAGAGAGAAAGAGAGGACTATAATAAGAAGGAAGCAGGGAGGAGAGAGGCAGCGGCGGAGATATACGTTGATCCTCCTTTGATGTGTTTAGTCATGAATACATGGACGACGAAGACCAAGGCGACAAAAATAGAAGGAGTAGTTTTTTATTTTCACGTTCCAAAACTTCTGAAGTCAAAAATCGAAAAGTCAAGATTTGATGCAAAAACATGTGACTCTTCCGGTTTCCGAACTCGAAACATGAAAGGGTAGAAATCATAAATGTGAAAAGTGATCTTACCGACTTCCACAATTTGAAATTCTAAAGTCGAAAATTGATAATATCATAAAAGCCTTTGGATATAAAGGCCATGGATTTGTGTGAAGCGATCTAGGTAATTGATACTATAATTATAAGGTTTTTTAAAGGTATGTTTATTATTATATAAAAGAGAGAGAAAGAGTCAGGTAAAAAGAGGGAGAGAGAGGAGGGAGAGAGAAATGGCCAGGGGAGAGAGAGAGACATAGAGGGAGGAAGATATGAATCAAGGAAGAGGAGACGAGAGAGGCAGGGGGAGAGAGATATGTTGATCCTTAGTTGATGTATTTAGTCACGCATGTCTTGAGGTAAAACCTCAGTTGTAAGTTGGGTCAGTAGTACCAACAAAAGTATTATTAAAATGTAATTTTCAATCTCCCAAGGTAATTCAGAAAGGTTCGGTTGCGTAAAGACTCAATATTTTTACCCTCTCAACATTCCTTTGCACCTCTCAGTGCAAATGCTAGTAATATTTTATTTAAAAAATATTGGTATAACCATTACAAAAGGACTCTTTTGAATATAGTCTACACTCTCTTTGAATCAACATATTACAAGTTACAT
>LPNX010377312.1:104872-146331 GCA_001517045.1 Pseudotsuga menziesii
TCTTAAGTTTCGGCTATATTCTCGTCCTCCATCTTCAACCTGTCCAGTCGATTCCCCTGTCTGTGTTGGATGGCCGCTTTGTGAAAGAAGCTGGTGTTGCGTTCCCCTTCTTGGAGCCATTTAACCCTTTCCTTCTAGTTCCAGTAGACTTCCTCCTGTTGTTCTCGTTGGCTGAATTCCTGTAACAAGATTTTTTCTTATATCCTTAACTCCTCCGAAAATCCCATACTCATCCCTTGAGCCTGGTTCAGCTGCAGCTTACTCTCTAGAGCCTGTTTTGCTTGAAATATATTACCAAAGGACTCCTTATTCCATTTTTCAATGTTAACTTTCAAGATTTTAAGTTTCTGTTGGAATTGATACATTTGGGTGCCTCTAATGGGTGGGAAGCCTTCCCACCATTCCTTGAGTTTCTCATGGAAATCCGCTTGGAGGAGCCAAAAAATTTCAAATCTGAATGGTCTGCGAGGATTTATCCCTACATTATTCCATTCCAGACTGATAGGCCAGTGATTCGATCCTGCCACTGGAAGTACCATCGCTCTTAATTCTCCACCGGGCATCATGATAGATTCCGAGATTAAAAAGCGGTCAAGCCGACAGGCTATCCCTCTATCTCTAACTTGTCTGTTGTTCCACGTGAATATACCATTAGAAGTTCTAACATCTATCAAATTAAGGTCATCAATTAAATCATTAAATTGAGTTCTTGCAGGGTTTAAGTTATGTATACCACCTTTTTTCTCTTCTAGGTTCTTGATTAGGTTGAAATCTCCACCTAGGATCCATGATTTGTCCTCAGTAATTTCTTTGATATCAGAGAGCGAGTCCAGAAAGGATAATTTATGCTCTGCCCTTGGGGGCCCATAAACATTAGTCAGAAATCCTTTTATTCTAGTACCTAAAATATGGAATTCTACAGAGAGTGAAAATGGAGTTGCTAGGAATCCTAAGAGTTCAACCTCTCGACGATTCCAAAGAATGCCCAACCCTCCTGCTGGCCCTTTGGCATCTATCGCTACTGATTCACAACCCTTCCATATTTTTCGGGCTATACTTGTCAACTCTTCATCTGAGCATTTTGTTTCTTGCAGAAAGACGATCCCATATTTTTCTTTTTCAATCCTTCTTCTGAGAAGACGGATTTTCAGAGTGCTACTGCAACCTCTAATGTTCCAGGATATAATTTGCATCAATACTTGGTTAGACGGATGGAGAAAGAGAAGCATCTATAGTTGGATACTTCCCTGAAGCCACCAGTTGCTCTCCTATAGCTTTGATTCTTTGTACATTGCTTGGCCTTCCCCGCTTTTCTTCTTTTAGTTTCTTCTTTCCATCTGTGTCTTTGAGAGATTCAACGACTACTCCCAAGGAATTCATGTTTTTAGCTTGGATTATCGCCTTCTCCAGTAGGGAGACTTGCTATGGGGGAATCTGGGTTGGAGTCTTGTCATAGCAGGAAGCTTCCAATCCTTCCAGATCTAGATTTCCTATATCCATGTCTTCCGATGCGGGTTCAAATGTCTCTAAGACTTTCAATTATCTCTTACTGCCTCTGGAGAAGTTGATCTGTAGAGGTTTTGATAGTTTCTTGTTGCTTTTTTGGGATTGTCTCTGTCTCCTTCTCCTGGTTGTCTTTAGTCTCTTCCCTATGTTGGTGTTCTTTATTGTTTACCTTATTCTGCTCTGTTTGTTGGACTTCTTTGCTAATTTCCTTATCTTCTTGTAGGATCTCATACCTATTTTGGGTTTGCACTCTTTTGTTAATCTCTGGTCCCGATGTCTTTCTTGCTTGTCTTTTCTTGTTTTGGGTTTTGGTGAACCCATCAGCATATTGATTGTCCTGATCTTTATTCCCTCCTGGTCTTTTATTTTGTGGGAAATCCTAGAATAGATGTCCATGCTCATGACATCTTCTGCATCTAAACGAGATCTGTTCGTAGTCTATTGCCTGGAACCATTCTTCGTCTTCCCATGTTAGCTCGATTCCATCTGGTAGGTCCCTGGATATGTCAAGGTAGATACAGATTCTGGCATATGATATGTATTTTCTTTGTCAAGTTTTTTCTGAGACTTTGATGAAATTCCCCAACGTATTCCCTATATCCATCATAATTTCTTCCTTACAGTACTCCGTTGGAAGAGAGTACAGTCTTATCCATACTGGGGCAATCGTGAGGTTTTCTTTGTCAAGGTTGAATCTCTCTTTCCATGGTCTGAGGAAGAGGCTCGCTGAATTATAGAAGTACGGACCATTCTAAAAAATTCTCGTTCGGTCTTCTTCGTTAAAGAATATTATCGTGAAGAACCCTTTAGCTCCTAACTAAAGGTCGTAGTGGCCTTGGGGTTTCCATGTGGTGTTTATCCACCAGACCAGGTCTTTTCTATTGGCCAAATCCCCACAAATTTTCCTATGAGAGCGTGTTCTTTCATGTATTGAATGTCTTCACTGACTCTTTTTTATTTGATCTGCAACTTTGGGACCGTCTTGGATTTTGGGACACATTGCCTTGTCCTTCTTGTTCCCTGATTAGTTGTTTCCTCCTTATTGATCCCACTAGATCCTTCCCCGTCTCTGAGCGTGTCAGATGGACTGACTATTCCTTTTCCCTTTTCAGTTTCCATTCCTGAGATCACAGAAGGGTTTGCAGGTCCCTCCTCCGAGGATGCATTCTTCCCACGGTCCTTCTCCCCACGAGGAGGATAAGGAACCATCCTTAGCCGCCTTGCTAAGACGCTTCTTCCCTGCTGGTACTCCGTTGAACCTTCCTCCTTGGTACCCAAACCCCGAACCTTGCATGAAGTTGCAGAGCCCAAATTCATCTTCCTAGCATACAGATTCTTAGATGTGAGAGTATTTCAATCCTGTGAAGCCACTTACTTATATATTTATAAAGACTCGTTTATCATTACCATCTTATATTACTACTTTAGTTTATTTAGATAAAATGGAAATAGTATATTAATAAATTAATAAAATATTAATTATACAAAAATTTAAACTTCAAAATCAAAATATATTTCAATTAATTAAAATTGAAAAAATTAATTATAACCCATAAGTACACTTTATTAAATTACAATAAATCTATTTTAACTTTAAATTTAAGCATAAAATTCTTAAAAATACAAAGTTTTAATCAAAATCAAAATAATATTCCAATTAATTAAAATTGAAATAATTAATTTTAAAATATAATTACACCTTTTTTAAATTACCATAAACTTATCAAGTCTAAACACTAAATTTCTAAAAATACAAACTTTTACACTTAAAAAAATGATTATATGATAATCTAAAAGCTAAAATAAATCTAAATTAATTTATTCAAAATACATTTGATCCCTTAGTAATGTTTGGTTGGTTAAAAGATAAAAAATACTAACAAAGTTTTCAACCATAAAATAAAAATTGAAAATGAAATACATTATTGTTCCATAGAATCACGACAATGTAATGTTATAATGAAATCAATACGGTACTAAGTTGCAAGGTATTCATGTGGCCATGGAAGTGTCATTTTTGTACGTAGGCTCAGTTTTCTTCACATTTTCGCTTCTGTCGTCCGGGGTTTCTCTGTATTTAATCCACGGAAATATTTCGCAACGACTTTCATAAGCGCCTCTAAACTTGGCGGGCGATACCTTTCCCAATTCCCATAACCAGGGTAGGGTTTTCCTCATTCATCGGGAGACAATTGTGCTTTGGAAAACCTCCGAAAGATCAGCCATACAAAACCATAATTACCGCTAAAATGCGCTTTATTTACACATAAAAATACATTGTGCATTGGTTTATCAAGCTGGTCTGATAAATGACCAGCAGTCATATCTTTAAAAACATTTACAGCGTTTGCATAACTTTAGGTTCAAAACAAACAGAAAGTGAAAAAACGGTTTAAAATGAAGCTATTATGGCAATGACAGGGAGCCCCAGGGACGAAGAGGCGGAGGGGATGCTATTGCTACCCATTTGGCCGGGCCGCTTTGGCTATGGCTTCAAGAGAGAGGGGGCCGCCTTGCTCCTGTTTTCGATGGGGGAAACCCGTCATCTGCTGAACTATTGCTCGGAATTCATTGCGAGCTGCGCTCATAATTGTGATAGGAGCTGCCCTGTTTTTCTTTCGCGACTGCTTCTTGCTGCTGAAATTCTTCATCGCCGGGATTGATCTCTGGTTTTTACAGGACCTTGACAATGCCTCTGCGCGCAGGATTCGAGTCTCCGGAGCCTCAGATTGGCCAGCCTTGGAATCCGAATCTTCCACGCTTGCGCGTACTTTTGCTTTTGCTTCGACGGCGGTCTCGGAAGGGCTGCCCGGATCACAACTGGAAATGGACGATGACGGTATCTCGCTCGTGGAAGGTCCCGCGTTCTTCTCGTTTGAAGTCTTGATGATAATTTCTAATTCCGCTGGTCTGGAGTTCAATTCCGTCACCATCGCCCTCGTTACGATTTCTGCATCTCGCTGGGAGGCCTTAAAGATCCAGGCCGCGTGAGCATCCTGGTCTTTGGTCGTATCGAAGTGCCGGAAGCGCCAGGCTGCCAAGGCTTGTTCCCTCAACACGCTTCTGGTACTGCTACTGGAGGGCATTGGCAGCTTCAGACTCGATGCTTTGATCTCCTCCTCCATTACTTCTCAGCTGCTTCTTGTGTGAGTATATTAGAGTGAGAGGAGAATAAATAAGAAAAGAGGTATAAGATGTAACTTTTGGTTAGTACATAAGCACGTACAGCATCTACCCGTGAGGATGCATGCAAACAGTACAAGTGGGAACGCATTGCCTAGCTTCTTGTGCGAGTGCGAGTCAAAAATATATATTATCTTAAATATGTTATGTTTATAATATCTTAATCAAAACCAATAAAGACAACACTTCTTCCTGACTTTTAATCTCAGGCTTGAATTTTAGGATTACTATTTCACACTGGCAAGTTTTATGGAAACATGTTTCAAAATGATTACTTTATATTTTAATATGCTAATTTCAAAATTGTAGATTTTAAATATGAGCATAGACATCTTAAATCCAGATTTATTAAACACCTAAAAAGATCTAGTTTCTTGAGATATATATTTTTTAACATTTGAATTTCTGAGTATGTGATAAATCCAAATTTAAAATGGATCTACGTTAGTTTAACTTTTTTAATATTTTATTTAAGTCTATATATAATTTATATCAACTAGCATAAGGTGTTCCCTGGATGCGGGTAACAAAGCAGCAGCCCATCATTGCGCCACATCTCGGTCCATGCACCCTCTGCGTGGCGATCAACATGCGACCGACACGTCCATCAACCCAACCCTCCAGCCCTCTCGATGAACATTGTCACGATGTCTATGTCTATGTCTAAAACTGGGTACTCTACCAATCTTACAGGCATGAACAATATCATCTTTGTTTTTCTCAGACGACCCTCAATTTTTGAGAGGCTTGGGTGGTGGCTTCATCACGTGAGACCTCATCTGGTCAGGGTTATTTTTGTATATTTTGTTTTCATATTTTAATAGATTTGTGTAGCGTTACAAAAAAAAACTAGCATAAGGTGTTAAAATATAAAAATATAATTCATATTTACTTCATTTAATAATAAATACAGTTGTAATTAATTATGTTAAAAATAAATGCGAATTATTTTAATTTTTTTTACATATATTAAGTTTTATATCCATAAGTTAATTGTATATCATTTATATATATTACAAAATGAGATTGAAAATTGAATATATTTTCAAATAAATTTAAAAAAAAATATGATGATGATGATGGTTAACCTCTTCGAGACCAAAATTTGGTATATCGCACCTAAAGAAACAAATTATTTAGTTTGTTTTAAAATTGTATTTCTATGCTTAAAGAGCTTGGAGAGAAGCGTTTCGAGCTCACTATAATTTTGGCAAGTTAAAAGGCTAGGAAAGTCGGTATTGCAACAAAGATTATGGAACTGAAATCTAATGTGGGTGTACCAAGGACACTTTAAGAGGAAGTGATTTTCATCTTCAATGTTCATATTCTCACAGAGATGGCAGATCCTTTCCACCCATAGTGTTTTAGGAACTCACCAACAACCTCTTTCAATTATGTCGTTTTTGTTTATATTAAAAAATACAATTAAATGATTAATGTGTTTAATCAATTTTATATAATAATGTTTATGAAATGCCTATGTCATATATTACATAAATTAAGTATTGACATAATTCTTCATAAATTATTTGAGGATTTACTATTTGACTCATTTTCACTTGAATAATGCAACAAGTACGAAGAGTATTCACAAGGTGAAAATTAAAATAAAGAAATGAATTGCATATTGTGAATCGTTGTTTTAAAAATAGTAGTTAATATTTAAATGATAATTAATTAGTTATTTATTATTTTATTATTCTAAATTTAATATTTTAATAATAAATAATTAAAAAATAATAATGAATTAAATTAATAAAACTATATTATATAAGATGAATATTATTAAATGATTTGTTATCGTTGTGAGTTTATGAATATTCATAATGAAAGTCACTTTTTTTTAGAGTGTCTTGTTTACACCCACATTAAATTTCAGCTTCATAGTATTTGTTACAATACACTCCTTTCTAACTTCGTAACTTATTATATTAGTGAAGAAATGAAATACACTATTAGTGTACATGTATAGCATGTAATACAAGAATGTTCATCACAAGCATAACAACAAAATAATGCAAAAAACTCAACTCATTTTTAGGCTATTCACATACATTTACTTTAATAATTCAATAGGCCCAATTTATTCAATCTAACATAGAAAAGCAAACGCTCCACCCATGAGTAGGTCTCTATCTATCCTACAATATTTCAGTTGAAAGACCTCCTCCGAGTTGGGGCTATGTATCCACTAAGGAGGAACTACTTAGGCTCACTGACGACCATAGGCATGATCACTCATGCTAGCCAACACACTACTAGGTTTATCAAATATACAGGGAGGTAGGAAAGGAAAATGTTAAGCCAATGAGCTCAATCGCAGAGCTGCAAGCATCTCAATTGATCACACCCAGCATTGGAACCCACAATACCTACCACGCCCAACAAAAGAAAGATCCCCTTCTCTGCTACACAGTCCCTTATGCGCCCCTTCCCTCCAATGCTCTTCAGGGTGGGCATACGAAGGTCCAAGCTGGTAAATCTTCATAGATTCTTGCCTTCACTTTCCTTCACTTCCAGGTTTATCAAGAAATTCAACCCTATGATCTCTCTCCCAGTTCAACTCGCTCTTGGATTTTTCCCAATTCTAGCCACGTGACTCTCAATCACGAAATTTAACTGTCGGGCTTCCGAATCTGGGTCTTTCTATGGATTTTTTATATTTTGGAACTCCTGATTTCACTGCATGGTTTACATTTATGGATTTGTCATTGGATTTCACCATCCACATGAATTTCTAGTTAGTTTAGAAACTCTAAAACTTAGCTTAATTTCTAGTTACAATTTCTAGTTTTTCCATAGCTAGGAATGCATAACATGCTCATAATTGCAGTGTGGTTGTTTAACAATGAAATGTGTAATATCCCAGATGTGGATATTCCACTTTTTTCCATTCTAGGGCTTGCTTAAGCCTTCCGATTTACAATAATACTGAAAATAAACTTACATGCAAAGTGCCGAGCAAATGGCCCTATTTTATAGCTAACTAGGGAAAAGATTTTATGGTGACAGATCAACACTTACCACTGATAATGATGGCTAACAATGCTCCAGAGATAATATGCATGCATCGAGAACTGATCTGGTGAAGAACTGGTGCTCCTTACCTCCGGTGTTACCCCAACAACACGAACCCCTCAATCAGCTAAGATGGCATTTTTGGTGAAGGAGTTGTTTGATGAAGGTGAGAATTTGCAAGAATGAAGGTCTTCCCATGTCCAAGAGGTTTCCTAAAGCATGCAGAAGTTCTAACCACTCTAAGCTGGCTAGCGAATTGGTTTGCTAGTTTAGCTCCTCACACCCCCAGCTACACAAAACTGATCAGAACTGCTTCGGGTGAGCAAACTAGAAGCGGATAATTACCTGGTACTGAAGGATGATCCTGATGATGAGAATGGTTCCAGTGTTCTGAAGATAAATGGAGATATGGGGACCCCGCGAATGCTTTGGGGTTTTCCAGCTAAAACACCCCCTATGGCTGCACACGTGTCCTTGGAAACAACCTTCTAATGGTGTCGGATAACTGTATATGGATGAATAAGATGAAGAGCTGATGGTGGACCTGGATGGTCTACCCTAAAGGAGACTAGGGCAAATATTTCACTTCCAAAACCTCATTAGTTGAAGACGTCATCTTCAACCCCAACTGTTGTGCTGCTACTCAAAAGCTCCAAATCAATAATAATCATAAAGTGTCCTTCTCCATTCACTTTACCTTTCGTTTATAACTTTCAACTGCGAATAAGCTAACTTTTGACCTAATTAGGTCACTTTAACTTCTAATTTGCAGTTGATTTGCATGCAGGTGCATGGAGACTCAATTGGGTGCATGCATCCTAAAATAGTACTCAGATTTCATGCATGCAAGTGGCCTTTCGATTTGGTGGCCCTCATATACCCAATAATGATATAATATCGATGCCCTAGATCTTCCTATATGGCATCAGTCCATAGCTCATTCCTTGACTATCAGTGCCCGCTTGAACCTATGGGAATCATATAGGTTAGCAGCCTGGTCTGCAACGCTTAAGCATGAGAGGATATTACAGTCCTCCCCGTTCGAATTTTATTGTCCTCAAGAAACTGTAAAGCTATGTTCTGTAATACTTGTTCTCCCTCCCAACTAGCCTCCTCTATAGGCAGATCTCTCCACTGAACTAAGTAGTCTCTGATGATTTCGTTCCTTAGTTTTCGCTCTTGCACCTCTAGGATGCGCTAAGGAATCAGAATCGATTGCCCCTCATCATCAAGGGTGGGCAGCTCGGAAGATGTAACAATCTACTGACCAACCGCCTTCTCGAGGTTGGAGACATGAAATACGTTGTGAATCTTGCTTTCTGTGGGTAGTTTTAGCTCATATGCTATCTCTCCAACCTTCCGAATTATCTTGTATGGACCATAGAAGCAAGGTTTGAGTTTTTCCACTCCTTTGTTTTTAAGAAATGACTATCGATAAGGTTGGAGGCAGAAATAAACGAAGTCTCCTACCCCAAAACTGTGCTCAAATCCCTTATCTGGAGGTTGACCTGCTGCCACAATCTCTGAATACTGCTTTGTGCTTCTACAATAAGGCATCTATATCAGCTGGATGTTGTGTGGCCTTATCTGGTGGTTTCCTGAAGGTAACAAAACACTCTACTGCCCACTCAATATCTCCCTATTGGAGTACTGCCTCCATCCTATGTGATTTCATTGCTGTGGGAGGGTAGGTATTCATCCCTCTCAGTACTACCTTCTGTCCCTCTCCTCCTGTGAACTCCATCTCCATGGTCTGGTAGTTCATGGAATACTTCCCTAGGGAATACATCCACTGAACTCCTAATACCACCTTCATGTCAGGTACATCTACCACATAAAATGTCTCTATCACTGTATAATTCCCAAGTGTTACTTTTAATTGTGGAATCCTTTGACTACACTCCATGGTGCGACTTGCTGCAACTACTGAAAACCCATCAAAACTCTCAGTCTGAATGTCTCTCCTTTTAACCCATGCAGCATCAATAAAGTTGTGGGATTCCCCACCATCTATCAGCACTCCCACTCTGTGGCCCTATATGGTACCTTTGATCCAAAGAGTGTGGAATCTAGGAACCCATGTCATGGTAGCAATGGTACCTCCTGAGGGCGGCCACTCCTTAACTGTCTCCGGTGTCTCTCCCCGCTCCTGATCCTGATAATCATCATCCTCCCCATTGTCGGAATAGGCCTCTATGTAGTAAGCCTTTCGCTTCGGTGAACATCTGTGACCTGGTACCCATGGTTCCTGGCAAGTGAAACATAACTTTTTTATTCTAAGGTCCTATTGGGTATCACTGTCCATCCACTTTTTCTTGGGCCATTCTTTCTAGATGGGTTTCCTCTCTTCATCTTCAATAGGGAAATTGATTTTGGGAGGAAGCCTAATTTTGGGTACTGCATCCTGCAAATATCTAGTCCATCTGATGGAATTTCCTAGGGTGGTGGGCTTATAAGATTCGATCCATCCCCGTAAGGGTTCAGTGAGAGCCTCTGTGAACAATATAATCAACCTGCTCTCTGATATATATGTCACCATGACTGATATCCTATGAAATTATGAAATAAATGAATCTGCACTACCTTTCTGCTTGATTTGTGCCAACTCTCTAAAGTGTACCTTGGGGTCCTTCCGATCAAACCGCTCAATGAGCCTCTGTGTAAAATCTGGGTACAATGTGATGGTATTGTGACCTAGTTTCACTAACCCATGGTACCACCACTCACGTGCTTCTCCGTCCAAATGAAAAGTAGCCAATTTAATGGCATCTATCTCAATCATAGGCTTGATTTGGAAGTATGTATCCAACTTCTGTACCCAATTCCGAGCCGGGCCACCCCAAGTGCCCTTAAAGGTAGGGATAATTAGTTTCCCTACAGTGCACTGTAACTCATAGTTCTGGGTGAATGGCCTATTGTAAGCTTTGTATTTGTTCTTAATTTTTAAGTGGTAGAATTCAGTGAAGGTCATGGCTGAATGGAAGTCCTCTCCTAAAGCTCTATATTCTCTCAGATAGGCACTCATGGATTCTTCTAGTTCTGCTTGTGCTAGAGGCACTGTAGCTGGACTATCTAAGAATTGAGGCATGGTGGGTCGAAAAGGCTTGTATATATGGGGATGGCTCTGCATGTTGGTATGTAAGTGCTCCCTACTACTGTTGGTGGATACCCTATCACTGTTGGGAAATAAGGGACTATGTGGGGTGGGCCCATTTTTCTGAGTCATTTGCCTAAAGGTACTCATCATTTCTTTTTTCCCAGTAATGATTTCTTTTATGCCTGATATGAGACTATTGAAAGCTATTTTATCATCCTCGGCCATTGTTTCTTTGCCCTTTCCAAACTGATACTCTCTATTCCCCAAATCTATGTCCTCTAACTTTTCTTCTCTGTCTCTACACCATGGAGCCTTCACTTAGTGAGCCTCTCACATAGCACGTGCGATCGTGGGATATTAAAGAATACCCTTAATTTTGAGAGATATTGACCCAAACTCTTTCTGTTGAAAGCCCCTCCCAATACTTAAAACTTCCTCCCCACCCCTTTTTATACCTCAATCCTTATAAACCACCCTACCCACCCCCACCTTAAGCCCCTCATCCCCCCAATACCTGCAATATATTGGTTTGATTTTTATAATTTTAAAAGCCACAATATGAACTAACGTGATAGGATATTGGTAAAAAAGTGAAGCCCCGTGCTCTACACCTTTGTCTCCGGTAAGTAATGTTGCATGGGTCTTTTGAATTCATTTATAATTTTGCATGCCCACAACTGGTAAGGAAAATAGCTCTAATACCACTGTAAAATCCCACATGCGGATATTCCACAGTTTTCTATTCTAGGGCTTGCTTAAGCCTCTCGACTTACAACAATACTGAAAATAAACTTGCATGCAAAGTGCCGGGAAAATGGCCCTATTTTATAGCTAACTAGGGAAGAGATTTTATGGTGATAGATCAACACTTACCACTGATAATTCTGGCTGATAATGATCCAGAGATAATACACATGTATCAAGAACTGATCTGGTGAAGAACTGGTGCTCCTTCACTCTAGTGTTACCTCAGCAACATGAACCCCTCAATCAGCTAAATATGATGTTTTTGGTGAAGGAGTTGTCTGATGAAGGTGAGAATTTGCAGTAATGAAGGTCTTCCCGTGTTGGAGAGGTTTCCTGAAGCATGTAGAAGTTATGACCACTCTAAGAAGGCTAGCGAATTGGTTTGCTAGTTTAGCTGCTCGCGCCAACAACTACACAAAACTAATGAGAACTGCTATGGGTGAGACAAAATGGAAGTTAATAATCACCCGGTACTGAAGGATGATCTTGATTATGAGAATGGTGCCAAAATTCTGAAGATAAATGGAGATATGGGGACCCAAAGAATGCTTTGGGGTTTTCCAGCTAAAACCCCCCTACGACTGCACACATTTCCCTGCAAACAACCTTCTGATGGTGCTAGATAACTATATATGGATGAATAAGATGAATAGTTGATGGTGGACCTTGATGGTCTACCTTGAAGGAGACTACGGAAAATATTTCACTATTGAAACCTCATTAGCTGAAGCTGTTGTCTTTATCCCCAACTGTCGTTCCCGCACGATGTGCTGCTACTCAAAAGATCCAAATCAATAATAATCATAAAGTGTCATTCTCCATTCACTTTACCTTTCTTTTATAACTTTCACCTATAAATAACCTAACTTTTGACCTAATTAGGTCACTTTAACTTCTAATTTGTAGTTGACTTGCATGCAGGTGCATGGAGACTTAATCGAGTGCATGCATCCTGAAATAGTACTCAAATGTCATGCATGCAGGTGGCCTTTGGCTTTGGTGGCCCCCATCTACCCATTGATGATATAATATTGATGCCCTAGATCTTCCTATATGGCATCAGTCCACAGCCGATTCCCTGACTGTCAGTGCCCACTCGAACCTTTGGGAATCATATAGGTTAGCAGGATGGTCCTCAATGCTTAAGCAGAAGAGGAAATTACAAAATGAGGATGATGGATAATAAATTCCCATGAGGTAAATTAACTTCTAGGTCAAGTAAACTGAGCCCATACTCATCCATATGAATTTATGAATTTTTCCCATGCTCCGTTATATTAATGAGATGATTTTGCAACTATCCTCTTACAACAAAATTGAATTTAGCAAGGGAAGGCAAGATGTGTTCACAAGATGACACTTGGAAACAATGGGTTCGATCCCACAACCCCCTCACCTCTCCCTTTTGGATATACACATCCCCCTCATTTTAGTTGAATCCATAGCAAGCTGTTGGAATTTATTTGCATTTAAATAATACATGCTTTTACAACTTCTCATGGCTTGCTAGCACATGGCTCACAAATTGTAAAATATTTGCATTTTAAATGCCTAGTATTCACTTGTGGGGCATTGGCCTTGAGCTCCATGCTCGGAATTCATACATTGCACATAGCAATATTTACATATCAAGCCAATACATTCTAAGGGCTAAAATGGGGGTATTACACTTTAAAAAAGTACAATGTCTACTTAAATTAAAATTTAAAACCAAATAGAAGCATATATAGACACATACATACATGTAGTTTTAATATACATAATTATGAAAATGAATATAGATGATATATCTCCCTAAGATATGTGAAGATCTATCAAAGGTTATAAGTGATTTGTAGAATACTAAAAGAATTCATTTGTATAAAATTGAGATCTATTTTCTATCCATCACCTACAACATTATCAACATTTCTACATGTTTTTTTTTAATGTTTTGAGTGTAAAAATAATTCAAAATTCACCCACATAATCTAATATTATTGTGTAGATATAAGACCCATTGATGTGGTCATCATGAGCATGTCCCACACCTACACTATAACCCATGTATGCCCCCTATCACTAATGCAATATGTGACATAGTGGTGTTACATACTCCACTCCTTCAAGGAACTTTGTCTCGAAGTTATTGTTAAAAGATTCCAAACCATACCATTTATTCTTCCTCCCTTACACACTCCCACCCTAATAATCATACGTGATACCATCCTATCAACCTCCATAACCCTCCACGTCAATACTCAGAATGGTACCGCTCTCTATTACACAGGGAATTTACTGTAACATGTATATGGATCATACAATATGAACAAGTAGTTTTTGTGCTAAGCATGCTAAGACACACTCTGACTTTTGGTATCTATTGCAACCTTATTGGCATTAGACGGAATCAAGGTCTCATATAGTCACTCATATTCGTTTTATTACCTAGCTATTTGGTTACCAATACAGTACCCATGTAACATACCAAACTTCCACTTTACTACTTTTGTGGAAATGGGGTATAAAAATGCTCAAACAACTTTGAACTACCCAATATTGTTAGTACCAATGGTTAATTAGCATTAATAATTTTGAACAACTCTTAATCATACATAGTTGGATATACTATTATTCCATTTAAATACTAACACATATTCCCTATCAGATTGGTCTCTTTTATTTACAGCTAAAAGGAAAATAAATAGGAATCAACTCCATAAAATAAATCAATTTCATATGGTCACAATATAATAATATCATAAAATCTTTGTCCATGCTTCACCATTTACACGTTCGAAGAATTGAAAATATTCTACAACACATTCAAAGCCATGTTAATATTCTCTTTAACTTTTCAAGTAATTTTTCTTACATCACTACTTGTTTATATGTACGCTTTCCATGAGAAAATGTTTTCATGGTTTAATAAAACACTACACATGTATTTATCTATCAACCATCAATTATTAATGATAACATTCTACAATTACTTTCTATTGTTCTTTGTTCCATAATAACAATTACTTTCTATTGTTCTTTGTTCCATAATAGTATTAAGTGACATGGTCTCCATTCCCGTCATGATAATAAAGAATTGGACATATTGTTATAAAGGCATATTTGCAGAGCACTAACTTGAGAAATAAAAACACATATAAAACAAAAGTAAAAGTGGGATACCAACATACGTGGTTCACCCAACCAAGGCCCATGTCCAATTTCCGGTGTATTCATGTGCGAATAATTTGCTTCAATCTTGGAAAGTTCTTTATCTTGGTGGTTCATATTTCAAATTAAAGAAATAGATTTTAATCATAAACCCTAGTTTGATCAAGTGTTTGATATAATGTGTAAATGGGAAATTTCATATTAATTCATTGAATTTATTCATGGTATCAGAGCCAAGTTGAAGTAGCATTCAAGTTTTGAATCACAGAACAGAATTGTGTTGTCTTTTGGTTTAGAAGATTTGTTGTGATATATTTTCCAGATGATGAATATTCATTATGAAGATAGGTTGGATGGCATATCCAACGATCTACCTTGGAAAGTGAGCATAACCGCAGTGCTCAAAGAATGGAAGGTATGGAGTTTTGCAAACAACATGATGACGAAGCCCACAGATAAGGTTGACTTATAAGAATTTGAAGCCCTAGAAGCCAGAGCTCAGAGGTTGATCCTTGACTAGGTGAAAGATCATCTGATCTCGCATTTGGAAGAGAAAAATACTGCCAATGACATGTGGGACACCCTAAAGCAGTTGTTCGAGGAAAAGAACATGAATCAGAAGATGGCTCTGAAGGACAAGTTACACAATGTGAAGATGACCTAAGGTGAAAGTGTAACTTCCTGCCTGAATCAAGTGGCTCAATTCAAAGATGAGTTGGCAATGGTAGGAGAAACTATCTCAGACTTAGAGTTGGTGAGAAGAGCCCTGAAAGGATTCACCAAGAGATGGGAGGATTTTGTCAAATGTATTGTTGGCAGAGAGAAATTTCCAAGTTGGTCTAGACTTTGGGATGATTTCACCCAAGAGGAGATTTGAGAGGGGGCTCTGGGTGGGCAAGTTAGTGAAGAGGTGGAGCATCATGTGGCTCTTACAATAAATACAAAAAATAAGAAGAAATACCTCAATCAGATCACATTCTATAATTGCGGTCAGATGGGGCATTATTCCTCGAAATGTCCTGAAAAAAAATATTGTGAAAATTGAAAGAGATGTGGTAGCCTCTGCAACAGTAGAAGAATATGCCATGAATTTTGAGAAAGAGTTTTCTCTTGTCTCAATTGATTCCAATGTAAGGAGTTGTACCTTTGAGAATGTATGGGTTGTTGACAGTGCTGCAACCAGACATATAACTGGAGTTTATGATTATTTTCAAATGATCACATTGTTAAGGCCAGGACATTTCATTCAGACAGATGTTGATAGTCCCTAGTTTGTGATACGTGGGGTTAGAACAATCAGGTTCCATCTGGAACTTGGAGAGTTCCTGGATATTCATGGAGTATTGTTTGTACTTAGGATGAGAGTGAGAAAACTATCAGTGTCATCCTTCTAGGATGATGGCTATGGGATGATGATCAAGTCTAGCCATGTCTTCCTGTATCGAAGAGATGAGCCAGTTGGTACCACCATCTTATTAGGTGATCACAGAGACAAACTATGTATCCTAAGAGGGCATATTGTACGAACGAGAGCAGGAGCAAGAGGATGGATATATGTGTCATAGAATGAGGATGATGTTGCATGTGATAGATATGTACCTGAACAGGAGAGTGACTATCTCTAGAGCACTGGAAGGAGGCTCATCTAGTCAAGTGATGGTGCATATGAGTAGGTTGATGAGACTCAGGTCGAGTCTCAGGCTTCAGAGTTTCAGTTCGAGGTAGAGCATTTATTTCTGAGATTGATTCCAGAGCAAGAGGGAGCTATTGCAGGAGTCAGAGATGGATATAGTACTACAGAACTTCCTCGTTAAGAGGGAGTGTTGAAAATTTAACTTTGAAGGTCATGTTTATAGTTTTGGTGTTGTGAGATAAAAAGGGCATGCAATTTGTCCCTTGTGTATTTATGTATAAAAGATGAGCTATATATAAATAAATGATGCTTTGTACTTTATTGTATTGGGTCTCACTTAAAAGATATTTAATAATTAAAGTGAATTATTATTAAATAAGAGTGCATTAAGTGAGGACCCTAGATTTTGTAAAAGCATCTCAACCATAAGATCAAGTTGGTTAGAGGAGGAAGTTACAGAACTTAAAGTATAAAACTTGGGTTGAGGACAAATTAGAGACACCACCATTAATGAGGAGAGAGAGAGAGAGAGAGAGAGAAGATTCACACCAAAAAAGAGAGAAAGAAAACCGTTGGCACAATTCCCAATGCAAGGAGCAACAAAGTACAACAACATTGAATGCACCTATCAGTCCATACAACACTCATGTGAAGGCACAAAAATCGATGCAGAAGGTACAGACGTCTGACAGGTCTGTACAACATTTATTGCAGGTTGTCCATGAATGTTGAGGCAACATAAAAGTTCAGTCCGTACAGTCGACACCTGTGACAGATCCGTACAGCCAGTACTCGCACGTGTAAAGGTACATCATGCCGTACAGTATTGGTGGCACAGTTTTCGAGGTACTTTGGTGAAGGTGATTTTTTGGGGAATTTTTCCTGTAAGGGACAGAAGAATAATTCTTTTGTGTTTTTGGGAAAATTTATGAGATTCTCTTGTAATGATAATTTCTCTTTCTAGGGTTTTCCCTAGGAGTTGGGGTTTTTCTCGGTCTTAGACCACAATTTCTTGTGTATTCATGTGTGAATAATTTGATTCAGTCTTGGAAATTTTTTTAGAGGAAATTTCAACTCAAAATGGGCCTCCTAAGGAAAATAATAAAATAATAGTTAAAATAATAAAATAATATTTATTAATTTCGGAGGAAGAAAAGAAAAAAACTACTTTTTTTGTTCGTATTTTCGACATATCTCCCTCTGCTTTTACTCAAATTTCAATCGGGAGAGCTCGTTGGATGTGGAATTAAATTTTGCATCCTATCAGTATCAACTTGGCATACATTTGATGGACCCTGCTACCCCAAAAACAAGAAATACCTGAAAACACGTGATGATGACATCATCATCACATGTTTTCAGGTATTTCTTGTTTTTGGGGAAGCGAGGTCCATCAAATGTATGTCGAGTGGGTACTCGTTGGATGCAGAATTTAATTTTGAATCCAACGAGCTCTCCCGATCGAAATTTGAGTAAAATCACAGGGATACATGTCGAAAATACGAACAAAAAAGTAGTTTCTTTTATGATACCTATCCCCAAATTTATAATAAAAAAGTGTTTAAGACCTATACGGTATTTCAAATTTAAAGCAATTTCATTAGCTAACACACGATGACATGGAATTTGAATAAGGGCTAAAAGGCCCATTTTGAGTTGAAATTTCCTCTAATGCTTGATCTTGGTGGTTCATATTTCAAATTAAAGAAGTAATTTTTAATCATAAACCCTAGTTTGATCAAGTGTTGGAAATAATGAGTAAATGATAAATTTCATATTAAGTCATTGAATTTCTTCATCGTATCAGAGCCAAGTTGAAGTAGTATTCAAGTTTTGAATCACATAACATAATTGTGTTGTCTTTTAGTTTAGAATATTTGTTGTGAGATATTTTCCAAATGATGAGCATTCGTTACGAAGATAAGTTGGATGGCATATCAAACTATTTACCTTGGAAAGTGAGCATAACTGCAGTGCTCAAAGAATGGAAGATATGGAGCTTTGCAAACACCATGATGGCAATGCCCACAAATAAGGTTGACTTAGAAGAATTTAAATCCCTAGAATCCAGAGCCTAGAGGGTGATACTAGACGTGTTGAAAGATCATTTGGTCCCGCATTTGGCAGATAAAAAAAATACCAATGACATGTGGGACAAACTGAAGCAGTTGTTCGAGGCTACAAAGATTACCCAAAGTGAAAGTGTAACCTCCTACCTGACTCAAGTGGATAAATTCAAAGATGAGTTGGCAGCGAGAAATTTCCAGGCTAGTCAGGTGTTACCATTGTGTTCAAATGGGGCATTATGCCTCGAAATTTCCTGATAAAAGGAATGTGAGAACTGAAAGAGATGTGGAGCCTCTGCAACAGTAGAAGAATATGCCATGAAGTTTGAGCAAGATTTTTCACTTGTCTCAATTGATTCCAATGTAGGGAGTTCTACCTTTAAGGGTTATTAACAGTGGTGCATCCAGACATATGACTAGAGTCTATGATTCTTTTCAGATGATCACACATTTAGGTCCAGGACATTTCATTAAGACAGATGTTGATATCCCCCATATTGTGATACGAGGAGTTGGAACAATCAGGTTCCAACTAGACCTTGGAGAGTTCCTAGATATTCATGGATTATTGTGTGTGCCTAGGATGAGAGTGAGAAAACTATGAGTGTCATTCTTCGAGTATAATGGATTTGGGATGATGATCACATCTAGCCATGTCTTCTTGTATTGGAGAGATGAGCTAGTTGGTGCCACCATCTTATTGGGTGATCACAGGGACAAACTATATGTCTTGAGAAGACATATTGTATGAGTAGGAGCAGGAGCAGGAGGATGGATTTTAGATTTAGATTATGAGGATCATGTTGCATTTGATAGATATGGAGATGAAGAGGAGAGTGACTCTCTCCAAAGCACTGGAAGGAATCTTGACTAGTCAAGTGATGGTGCATATGAGCAGGTTGATAAGATTCAGGTTGAAACTCGCGATTCATAGTTTCATATCGAGGTAGAGAATCTGTTTCCGAGATTGATTCCAGAGCAGGAGGGAGATTTTGCAGAAGTCAAAGATGGAGACAATACTGTAGAACTTCATCATTAAGAGGGAGTGTTGAAAAGTTAACTCTGAAGGTCTTGTTTATAGTTTTGGTATTGTATGATACAGAGGGCATGTAATTTGTCCCTTGTGTATTAGGTTCGACTTGGAATAATCAGGTTCGATTTGGACCTTAGAGAGTTCCTGGATATTCATGGAGTATTGTTTGTACCTAGGATGAGAGTGAGCAAAATATCAGTGACATTCTTCGAGGATGATGGCTATGGGATGATGATCAGGTATGGCCATGTTTTCCTGTATCGGAGAAATGATCTCGTTTGTACCACCATATTATTAGGTGATCGCAGGGATAGACTATAGGTCTTGAGAGGGAATATTGTACAACCAGGAGCAGGAGAAAGAGGATGTCTATCCAAGTCATAGAATGAGGATACTGCTGCATTTGATAGATATGGACCTGAAGAGGAGAGTGACTCTCTCTAGAGCACTGGCAGGAGGCTCAGCCAGTCAAGTGATGGTGCATATGAGCAGGTTGATGAGACTTGGGTCAAGTCTCAGGATTCATAGTTTCAATTCGAGGTAGAGAATATGTTTCCAAGATGGATTGCAGGGAAGGAGGGAGATATTGCAGGATTTAGAGATGGATATAGTGCTTCAAACCTTCCTCGTTAAGAGGGAGTGTTGAAAAGTTAACTCTGAAGGTCCTTTAATAGTTTTGGTGTTGTGTGATAAAGAGGGATTGTATTTGTCCCTTGTGTCTTTATGTATAAAAGATGAGTTATATATAAATAAATGATGTTTTGTATTTTATTGTATTGGGTCTCACTTAAAATATATTTAATAATTAAAGTGAATTATTATTAAATAAGAGTGCATTAAGTGAGGACACTAGATTTTGTAAAAACATCTCAACCAAAAGATCAAGTTGGTTAGCTTAGGTAGTTACAGAATTTAAAGTATAAAACTAGGGTTGAGGACAAATTAGAGACACCAACATTAACGAGGAGAGAGAAAACCATTCGAACAATTCCCATTGCAAGGAGGATCAAAGTACAACAACATTTAATGCACCTGCTAGTCTGTACAACACTCGTTTGAAGGCATAGAAATCAAGGCAGAAGGTACAAAAGTCTGACAGGTTTGCAAAACATTTATTCTAGGTTGGGCACGAATCTAGAGACAACAGAAAAGTACATAAAGTTCAGCCCCTATAGTCCACACGTGTGGTAGATCCATACAGTTCGTACTCCCACGTGTGAAGGTGCAACAGGCCGTACAATACTGTTGGCATAGTTTTCGAGGTAATTTGCTGAAAGTGATTTTTTGGGGAGTTTTTCTTGTAATGTTTAGAAGAATATTTTTTCTGTGTTGTTTGGAAAATTTTTGAGTTTCTTCTTTAATGATTATTTCCCTTTCTTGGTTTTTCCCCAGAAGTTGGGGTTTTTTCGGTCTCAGACCAAAAATTCCTCTGTATTCGTGTGTGAATAATTTGCTTCAGTCTTGGAAAGTTCTTGATCTTGGTGGTTCATATTTAAAATTAAAGAAGTAAATTTTAATCATTAACCCTACTTTGATAAAGTGTTTGACTTAATGTGTAAATGGGAAATTTCATATTAAGTCATTGAATTTCTTCATGGTATCAGAGTCAAGTTGAAGTAGTATTCAAGTTTTGAATCACATAACAAAATTGTGTTGTCTTTCAGTTTAGAAGATTTGCTGTGATATATTTTCTAGATGATGAGCATTCATTACGAAGATAGGTTGGATGGCATATCCAACAATCTACCTTGGAAAGTGAGAATAACTGCAGTGCTCAAAGAATGGAAGGTATGGATCTTTTCAAACACTGCGATGACGAACCCACAGACAAGGTTCACTTAGAAGAATTTGAATCCCTAGAAGCTAGAGCTCAGAGGGTGACCCTGGACGGGGTGAAAGATCATCTAATCCCGCATTTGGCAGATAAAAATACTGCCAATGACATGTGGGACACACTAAAGAAGTTATTTGAGGCAAAGAACAAGAATTAGAATATGGCTCTGAAGGACAAGTTACACAATGTGAAGATGACCCAAGGTGAAAGTGTAACCTCCTACCTGAATCGAGCAGATCAAGTCAAATATGAGTTGAAATAAGTAGGAGAAACTATATCAGACTTATAGTTACTGACAATAGCTTCATCAAGATATGGGATATTGTTTTCAAATGCATTGTTGTAGAGAGAGACTTACAGGCTGGTCCAAGATTTGGGATGATTTCACCCAAGAGGAGATTTGAGAGGGGGATCTGGGTGGGAAAGTCAATGAAGAGGTGGAGCATTGTGTGGCTCTTGCAGGAAAGACAAACAACAACAAGAAAAACCTTAGTCATATCATGTGCTACCATTGTGGTTAGATGGGGAATTATGCCTCAAAATGTCCCGATAAAAATATTGTGAAAATTGAAATATATATGGAAGCCTCTGCAGCCGTAGAAGAATATGCCAAGAATTTTGAGAAATATATTTCTCTTGTCTCAAATGATTCCAGTGTATGGAGTTCTACCTTTGAGAATGTATGGGTTTTTTACAGCGGTACAACCAGATATATGACTGGAGTCTATGATTCTTTTAAGATGATCACATTGTTAGGTCTAGGAAATATCATTTAGATAGATTTTGATAGTTCCCAGATTGTGATACGAGGGGTTGAACGATCAGGTTCCAACTTGACCTTGGAGAGTTCCTTGATATTCATGGAGTATGTTTGTACCTAGGATTAGAGTGATCAAACTATCAGTCTCATCCTTCAAGGATGATGGATATGAGATGATGATCAGGTTTGGCCATGTCTTCCTGTATTAAAGAGATGAGCCAGTTGGTACCACCATATTATTGGGTGATCACAGGGATAGACTATATGTCTTGAGAGGGAATAGTGTATTACCAGGAGCAAGAGCAGGAGGATAGCTATCCGAGTCAGAGAATGAGAATGATGTTGCATTTGATAGATATGGACCTGAAGAGGAGAATGACCCTCTCTAGAGCACTGGCAGGAGGCTCAGCCAATCAAGTGATGGTGCATATGAGAAGGTTGATGAGACTTAGGTCAAGTACTAGGCTTCAAAGTTTCATTTCAAGATAGATCAGTATCTGTTTTCGAGATTGATTCCAGAATAGGACGGAGCTATTGCAGGAGTCAGAGATGGATATAGTGTTGTGGACCTTCCTTGTTAAGAGGGAGAGTTGAAAAGTTAACTCTGAAGGTCCTCTTTATAGTTTTGGTGTTGTGTGATAAAGAGGGCATGGAATTTGTCCCTTGTGTATTTATGTATAAAAGATGAGTTATATATAAATAAATGATGTTTTGTACTTTATTGTATTGGATCTCACTTTAAAAGATATTTAATAATTAAAGTGAATTATAATTAAATAAGAGTGCATTAAGTGAGGACCCTAGATTTTGTAAAATCATCTCAACCATAAGAGAAGGTTGGTTAGATGAGATTCTTACAAAATTTAAAATATAAAACTAGGGTTGAGGACAAATTAGAGACACCACCATTAATGAGGAGAGAGAGAGAAAACCCTTGGCACAATTCCAAATGCAAGGAGAATCAAAGTACAATAGCATTTAATGTACCTACCAGTACGTACAACACTCGTGTGAAGGCACAAAAAATGAGGTAGAAGGTACACAAGTTTAATAGTCCCGTACAACATTTATTGCAGCCTAGGCATGAGTCCCAAGGCAGCAGAAAAGTACAAAAGGTTCAGTCCATATAGTCCACACTTGTGGATGATCCATATAGTTCCTACTCACACGTGTGAAGGGAAAATAGGTCGTACAGTACTTTTGGCACAATTTTCGAGGTAATTTTCTCAGAGTGGTTTTTCTGGGAATTTTTCCTATAAGGTTCAGAAGAATAATTTTTCTGTGTTATTGGGAAAATTTCTGAGTTTCTCCTTTAATGATAATTTCTCTTTCTTGGATTTTCTCTAAGAGTTGGAGTTTTTCCCGGTCTTAGACCAAAATTTCCTTTGTATTCATGTGTGAATAATTTGCTTTAGTCTTGGAAAGTTCTTGATCTTGGTGGTTCATATTTCAAATTAAAGAGGTAATTTTTAATCATAAACCCTAGTTTGATCATGTGTTTGACATAATGTGTAAAAGGGAAATTTTATATTAAGTCATTGAATTCTTTCATGGTATCCGAGCCAAGTTGAAGTAGTATTCAAGTTTTGAATCACATAATAGAATTGTGATGTATTTCAACTTAGAAGATTTGTTGTGAGATATTTTCAAGATGTTGAGCATTTGTTATGAATATAGGCTGGATGGCATATCAAAATATATACCCTGGAAAGTGAGGATAACTACAATGCTCAAATAATGGAAGATATGGATCTTTGCTAACACCGTGATGATAAAGCCCACAGACAAGGCTGACTTAGAAGAATTTGAATCCTAAGAAGCCAGAGATCAGAGGGTGATCCTGGACGGGGTGAAAGATCATCTGATCCAGCATTTGGCAGAGAAAAATATTTCCAATGACATGTGGGACACCCTGAAGCATTTGTTCGAGGCAAAGAATTAGAATCAGAACTTGGCTCCGAAGGACAAGTTACACAATGTGAAGATGACCCAAGGTGAAAGTGTAACCTCCTACCTAAATCGAGTGGCTCAAGTCAAAGATGAGTTGGAAGTGGTAGGAGAAACTATCTCAGACTCACATTTAGTGAGAATAGGCCTGAAGGGATTCAACAAGAGATGGGAGGTTTTTGTCAAATGTATTTTTGGCAGAGAGAAATTTCCAGGTTGGTCTAGGATTTGGGATGATTTCACCTAAGAGGAGATTCGAGAGGGGGATTTGGGTGGAAAATTAGTGAAGAGGTGGAACATATTGTGGCTCTTGCAGCAAAGACACACAAGAAGAAGAAATACCTCAGTCAGACCAGGTGCTACCATTGTGGTCAGATGGGGCATTACGAATCAAAATGTCCTAATAAAAAGATTGTGAAAAATGAAAGAGATGTGGAATCCTCAGCAGCAGTAGTATAATATGCCATGAAGTTTTTCATTTCATTATGAGACACAAATATTGATATCATCACCCATAATTTATCATCCCATAAAGTTTTCCATTTTTTAGATTGGGGATCATTATTATACCCCATCCGAATTTCATATGCTTCTTTAATTGTGAAGTCTCATTTTGGTTGGTATCCCCATCTCTCTTTATCCTCCCCCTCACAAATTCTGACATTTCTGTCTCGAAGAACATCTAATAGGGAATCTATTTCTTCCCTGGGTCCAATCCCTTTCCACCAACCCTCTTTCTTCGAATGCCTAATCTCTATCTCCCCTTCTACGCCATCCCAATAATCATTAACCCATATATTTCCCCATTAGATTCCTTCCTGGCTTGAGAGGGAAACATCTGTGGTTTGATTACTATCGAGTACTTATTGCTACGAATCATCCCATAACAATGTTGAGTTTCCTCTACGAATTTTCAAGCAATTATCATGAACTAGGATTCTCCCAAAATTTGTTGTCTTCCATATATGTGAATCCTGTTTGTTCTTTGAGAATCCAATTAGAACAAATTTATCCCAACCATTTGCATATATTTGCAATGCCATAATTTTCCCACGGATCTATGTTATGGGTCACCCATCTCCACAAAACTTTGGCGCCACAGAGCATGATCATTTTTTTTGGGTCATGTAACCCCAAGCCTCCATGCTTTTTTGTAGTACACATTGTCTCCCACTTTACCAAGGATATCTTCCAGTAGTCACTACCCCCACTCTAGAAAAAGTTTCTTTGAATGTTTCTTACCTTCTTTAGCACTGCTTTGGGAGCAGCCATAGTCAAAAATAGGTAAATAGGCATGTATTTAAGGACCTATTTTATGAGGACCAATTTAATCACTATATTAAGAGGTATTAGGGTCCAACAAGTGAGTTTGGTCCTCATTTTTTCCAACATATCATCCCATAATACTTTCTTGATGATGGATTTTGCTAACGATGCTCCAAGATATTTGGATGGAAGAGAACTCTCATGAAAGCCCAAAATTCTGCAAATGTTGGTTCTAGTAATCTGAAGGGTCTTGAACAAGAAAACTTGGGATTTGCATTCATTAATCTCAATACCTATAATGCATCTCCAAACTGCGTGAGACATCCTTTGAAATCCCTAGGTTCCTAAACTGAAGGATGATCCATAAGCATAGTATCATTAACAAATTGTTGGTGGGTTTGTATTTCCACCTCCCCCTGCACTCTTATCCCGTGAAGCTGAGAAGTCCTCTGCATTGCTTTAGCTGTGCAAACTAGACATTCCACTATTAGGATGAAAAAGAACAGAGATAGAGAGTCACCTTGTCTGATACCTATGGAAGGTTGAATCAGCCTCATAGGAACCCCGTTAACCAATATAGAAAATATTGTTGATGTTATTAATCCCATAATCTAATAGATCCAATCTTTCTGAAAACCAAAATATCTCAGAACATCCCTGATGTATTTCCAACTAAGTTTATCATAAGATTTGGAAATATAAAGGTTTAACATCATCCCTGGGATTCTTTTTTTTTAAGGGAATGCATGACTTCATGAACCATAATAACCCCATCCATTATTTTTCTTCCTTACACAAGACCTAGTTGTTAAGGGGAAATCAAATTGGGGAGAATAAGATTTAGTCAATTGGTGATGACCTTTGTCACAATTTTATAAATAACATTTCACATGGCTATTGGCCTAAACATACATGGAGAGATTGTTGCCTCATTTTTTTGTATGAGGATTGGAACCATGATTGGAACCATTGCATTGAATGTCGATAGGATATGCTTCAACCTTATTGAGTCTTACACTATCCTCCATACCTCCTCCTTTATCATATCCTAGAAGTAATGGAAAAAATTAACTGTGAAACCATCAGGTCTTGGGGATTTTACCTCAAACATTTGATCAAAAATCTCTTCCACCTCTACCAAAGTGATGGGATTCATGAGGAGGTTATTTTGTTATTGAGTGCCTAGAGAAGGAATATTTTGATTTATGGTATTGATTTCCCTCTTCCTATCTATTATTGGATCTATCATTATTTCTTGATAGAATGACATAGCTCCCCTTCAATTTCTTCCCTAGTTTCCAAGAAATCACCATTCTCATTCTCAATTCAAAGGATTCTATTATGGATTCGTTGTTGGGAGGTGGATCTGTTAAATAATTTTGTATTCCTCTCTCCTTCCCTTAACCACTTGACACTAGATTTCTTCTTCCATATGATTTTTTCTTGGATTTCTCTTTCCTCTAGTTGGGCTTCAATCCTAATGGATTCAACCTTGATTTCCTTCGAGAATCCTTCCCTCATCCCTTTGATTTGGATTTCTTGAATTCGTTTTTCAAGAATTTACTTGTCATAAAATCTATTTTTGAATTCCTCTTTGTTCCATTTCTTGATCTTCTCTTTCAATTTTTTAAGCTTTTTCTAGAATTTATACATGTTATGACCCTATTCCTCTTCCAAATATTCCCATCATTATCGAACCTTTTCCTAGAAATCTAGATGATTGAGACAAAATTGCTCAACCTTGAAGGGTTTTCTGAATTGAGATCCTATTCCACTTCACCAAAGACTAACCAACTAATGGTCTTACCTAGCTGCAAGAAATACCAAGGTCGATATATCACTACCTAAATCCATAATTGATTTTGAGATAAAAAATGATCCAGCCTCGATGCAACATGTCGATTCCCTCCTCTTTTTTTATTCCAAGTGAAGATCTCACTTCCACTTGCTATATATACCATTTTCAATTCTTCAATATTGTCCCTAAACTGAATATTTTCATTCTCTAGATGTATTCTTCCCCCTTTTTTCTCATCTAGGGAAGTAATAAGGTTAAAACACCCCCCCAAAACCCAATGTTTTCCCCTCATCCATTCATGAAGCCTCCTCAATGACTCTATATATCTATCTTTCTGTAGAGGGAGACGGGGGCCATAAATGTTAGGGACAACCCCCTTAACTGCAGATCCAATCACTTGAAATTCTATTGAGATGGCTTGGGAATATGTCAGAAACTATGACAGGGTAACTTTGGAAGGGTCCCATAAAATACCCAACCCCTTGGCCATCCCTCTAGCATCGAGTCATGTTCCTTCACATCCTTTTTATATTTTCCTTCCTATTCCCATGAGATATATTTTTGAGCATTTAGTTTCTTGGATAAATATTATTGCATGATTCTCTTTCTGTATTTCCTTCTTCAGAATCTTGACTTTTTGAGGACTATTCATCCCTCAAATGTTCCAATTTATGATCTTCATTGGAAACAAAACTAGATTATATTCCTAAGGTTTCCCTAATAGTAGGGCATTGATCCGATTTAGTAACCCGATCATTGTCCTAGATAACTACGAATAGCCGAAAGTGAAATATTTGCAGATGGAAATGTATCCATAGAGTGCTTCAGTATCGAGATGGACCTTCTGGAGGTCAATAAGCACCAATTCTGCAAAGTACATCAATGATGGTTGAACGATGTTATTCCTAAAATGAGTCAAGAGGAAAGTTCAAAGTTATGGAGAAGAAAGAGCGTAAACCAAGAGGCGTCAGAGTAGGTATCAGTGCTAATGAAGACCAGTGAGACAATGACAAAAATAATAAATTATAATTTGTGATTGATTTGTAAGCATTAAAGAGGAGTGTTAGAGATAATGCTTCCTTTAGTGCTATGTGCTAAGTTTGGAATTGGTTTGATACTTTGTAGGAGATTGATGATATATTCTCTCAACATCTCTATCCATATTTGGGATTAGTGTGATCTCACTCCAACTATATATCTATGTGGGAAAGTATATATTAGGTGTAATAGAATTATTATTTGTGTAATGACTACTTTCATGTTTTCTAACTTGTCATATTCTTATATTTGATATCTTTAATAAAAATATTTATATTATCTTTAAAACAATTGATAAATAATATTGTATATTTATTTCTATCTTAAATATAATAAAAATTAAAAAAAAAACATTTTAAACATATGTTAAAATATGGTTAAAATAACTTTATAACAATATTTTATTTGAAAGATATTGGTGTAACCATTACAAAGAGACTCTTTGAATATCATTTTCATAAGTCTATACTTTCTTTGTATCAACATATTACAAGTTACATTGCTTTTAAGTTAGATAACAAATACTAACCGGTGATGAAACTAAGCTTAAAATATGTTTCTTTATGTGCCAATTCATCTTTCTTTACTATTTCATTTTGTTAGTACATATATTTATACTCAATTTATTTAATCAAGGACATTATTATCTTATTTTATTTTAATTATTTTATTTTGTTAATATATATATAAAGATGAACAATTTATTTAATTAAGGATATTATTATCTTATTTTATTTTGTTAGTATATATATAAAAATAAAAAGACTCAATTTATTTAATTAAGAACATTACTATCTTATTTTATTTTGTTAGTACATATATATTTATAAAAATAATCAATTTATTTAATCAAAGACATTACTATCTTATTTTATTCTAATTATTTAGAAAAAAAATGGAATAGAATTTTAATAAATTAATAAAATATTAAATAAACAAAATTTTAAATTTTAAAATCAAAATGATATTGCAATTAATTAAAATGGAAAGAGTTAATAGTAAGATATAAGTACACTTTCTTAAATTACCACAAATTTATTTTAACTTTAAATCTAATCACGAAATTTTAAAAATACAAACTTTATTCTAAATCAAAATAATATTTCAATTAATTAAAATGGAAATAATTAATTGTAAAATATAATTGCAGTTTCTTAATTTACCATAAATTTACCTTAACTTCAAATCTAAGCAAAAATTCCTAATCAAAATAATATTTCAATTAATTAAAATGGAAATAATTAATTGTAAAATATAATTGCACTTTCTTAAATTACCATAAATTTACCTTAACTTCAAATATAAGCAAAAATTCCTAAAAATACAAAGTTTTTACTGTGTAAAATTGATTATATGATAATTTAAAAGTTAAAATAAATCTAAATTAATTAATTCAAAATCACTTGATCCTATTTAATGTTTGGTTGTTTAACAGATAAAAAAATTACTATCAAACTTTTCAACTATAAAATAAAAATTGAAAATGAAGTACATAATTGTTCCATAGAATCACGACCCTATAATGTTAATTACGTCGATAGGCGTATATATGTTAGAATTTTGGGGTGGACTACCATCTATGCATTTTCATCTACCGACGAGAATGAGACAAGTGTACTGTCCAGATTGATTCTATAGTAGTCGTCCAAGAATAAATGAGAATGAGACAAGTGTACTATGTAGATTGATTATATGAGTGTCGTCCAAAATTAATAATTAATAATTTCAAAAAAATAAAAAATAATTTAATTAACATGTGATAAGTAGAGTTAGTGATAGTTGTAAAAATTAAAATTAATCTTCAACTATTCGATTATTAGATACAACTACTAGCTTAACTCCATCTATTATTAGATACAACTATTAGCTTAACATAAATGTGTCTAGAACTATTACCTTAACTTCAACTCTAATCAAAGTTATATTGGATAACTATTAGCTTAACTATTATATGCAACTATTATGTTAACTCCATTGATTTTAAAGCTATTAGCTTAACTATAACTCTAATTACTTACGGCTTAGTCCAAGTGCATTTGGAATCTAGGAGTCTAGCTAATGTGCAGTCATGTAAGAGTCAAACTCCAAATAAAATAGTTCAAACTCTTAATAAATTCCTCTAAACTCGTGTGATAACTGCACTTAGTGGCATGGTATTGTGCAACTTATGTGACACTCGAACTCCTCCTACCAAATGGGACTCCATTTGATGTGCATAAGGCTTAGTCGAACTCCATTTGAAGCTAGAAGTCACAATAACTCATAGCTCTTTTATTAACTACAATAGATTTATATTAGCTTAACTATTAGATACAACTATTAGCTTAACTTCAACTCTAATTACTTACGGCTTAGTCCAACTGCATTTGGCATCTAGGAGTCTAGCTAATGTGCAGTCATGTAAGAGTTGAACTCCTAATAAAATAGTTCGAACTCCTAATAAATTCCTCTGAACTCATGTGATAACTACACTTAGTAGCACGGTATTGTGCAACTCATGTGACACTCGAACTCCACCTACCAACTGGGAGTTTAGTTAATGTGCTTAAGGCTTAGTCACGATAACTCAAAGCTCTTTTATTAACCACAATAAATTTATATTAACTTTTAAATTAACTATTAATCATTCGAGCTCCTTATAAACAATTATAAACTAGCACCTCGAAATCGAGTTAATTAGTCAAACTGCATTTTACAGTTGGGAGTTGAAGTAAAGTGCATTTCGTGTGATAGTATAATTCCTAATAAAATCCTCTAAACTCCTAATAAATTCCTCTTAACTCATGTGATAAGTGCACTTAGTGGCATGGTAATGTGCAACTGATGTGACACTCGAACTCCACCTACCAATTGGGAGTCCAGTTAACTCGAATCTCTTTTATTAACTACAATATATTTATATTAACTTTTAAATTAACTATTAAATACAACTATTAGCTTAACTCCAACATGATGATACAACTATGAGCTTAACTTCAATTATGAGCTTAACAACCACAACTTAAGTGGTTTTTATGTTAGCTTAACTATTAAATACAAGTAATTGATACATTCTTTAGGAATTTTTTTTATAACTATTAGGTTAAGGCATTTTACCTTGCATAATTACATATATAAAGTGATGCAACCTGACCATGAATTGGTGCTTCGCTGTGTGTTTATGTGCCGCCTTCAGCGGGCGGTGTTTATGGGGCGGAATGACATATACAACGACGAATCACATCATGAACGGGTTGATTCTCGCATCATGAAACAGATCAAATCTAGTGTTATTACATATATAAAGAATGAAAGAATGAATGAAAAGCCCAAAAACCAGAGTTTGATCCTGGCTCAGAACGAACGCTAGCTATATGCTTAACACATGCAAGTCGAACGTGGCTTGCTTCCATGTCGAGCACCATTTTGCCCTCGATTATCCCTGCAGGAGATCGAGCGTTAGGTTAAGTCCAATGATGATACAACTTTAACTTAACTTCAACTCCAATCACAAATTTTAATTGAACTGTAATAGTTGATATATTAACTTTTAAATTAACTATTAGATCCAATTATTAGTTTAAATCCAATGATTTTACAACTATTAGCTTAACTTTAACTCTATTCACAATTATATTGGATAACTATTAGATTAATTATTAGGTTAACTCCAATCGTGATACAACTATTAAATTAACTTCATTGGTGATATATTCCTCTCGGTGTATTCCAAACATATTAATCTTATTAATATGGTTGTTGCTAGTTATGAACAGATGAGGATGGCCAACCTTTTAGTCAATAAGTAGTTCCCAACGTCTGAAGAGTATAGCCACCACGTTGATATAGACATGTAGCCATTTTTGCTTCAAATTACTGCTCTATGTTATATAACTACACCTACAAGTGTCGATTTTTTGTGTAGAGTTGTTCAGTGTCTCGCTCAGCCTCGAAAAATGATATCGAAGTTCATTACCAAAGATATAATGGTACGGGATCAATTATTAAATTTATAATTGTCTTTAACATATAATGGGCGCGATGCTTGAGAATGTAATGATGCAATTGGGTCCATTCAGGCTAAATGGACACCTAATAGGATGCATGTAACTCGATGCAATTAATAATATTAAAGTCCCTAAAATGGACACCTAATATGATGCATGTTAAGCAAATATCGAAATGCTTGCCTACCAATCACCACGTTGAGGCCATGCACCAGAACGACCACATGGAAACAATCAAACCATGCAACTGGAAGCATCATGACACATTTGATCCATGCATAAAAGCTAAGCAGACAAATGTGGCTCGCCTATGCTATCGGTGGAGGTCATTGCTCCATAGGCCAATAACGACCATGTATTCTTTCATGCATTCCTTCCTGATCTAAACAGGTCGTTGGTCACCTCACTATAGTGTTCTTGCTCAGGATTACATTATTTTGTAATTGTAACAAAAATTGAGTAGACTTGAGGCCAAATGGAGTTATAACTCTTTACATGATCATAGCTTAATGGTGATGTTTTATAGTAGCCATGGGCTAACTGCTTGTCTTAGAGCTCCAGAGATAGTGAGTGGGTATCTCCTTCCGATGGACTAAGATTGTGTATCATCAACTAATAGTAGGAAATTGAGGGGACTAGTTCAAATCAAGAATGGTTTACGAAGTAATGGATTAAGGTTTAAGGTGGATGGATGGCTCTAAGCTTTGGCGAGAGTTGCCTCCTTTTGTTGGGTTCCATAGTAGACTAGTGCTCTGTTCCATTTCATTATGCTAGGAATTATGCCAGAAATTAGGATGCTGAGAATGGATGAATGATTGTTAAAAACTTTTGGAAATGATTCTAACAATTATAGTAACGTCGGGATTGCTCTTGGAACTGTTTATGGAAATGCTTGGAATGTTGCCCCTTCAACTGCTTATGGAAATAATGTCGGTTCGGTTGATACTTATCGTAATGCTTTTTCTAGATGGAAATAATCCTTTTGCTCCTAATTATGCTGGGAATTATGCTCCAGGTTTAATCCTAAGGATCTCGTCCCAAGAGAGCAGACTTATTGACTCTTCTGTCCCAAGAGAATTACCTTACAACCATTTCGTTTCCGAAGGAGGAGGGTTTTGAGTTGCATACATGAGCGTGTCCATTTTAACCCTCAGGCCACATTCTTTTTATTAGATTAGTGTCGAGTCCAAATTTAAGCAGTTGACTTACTTCAAACAACGTGATTTTAGATAACTCGGCTTTTCCACCCTCGCCAAGCCTGCACGCATGGGCATTATGATGCTTGGACTGGTTATGCTGGTTCAACTCCTGGAAATGATCCTGCGGGGACTGATGCTGATTGGAATCAATGTGTCTGAATGCCCATGTTACAATGATTATGGGAATGAATGCCTAATAAACCTGTTCAACTTATGCTGGAAATGAGACTGGTGCTCCTTGCACTGGTAATACTTGGGCTACCGGTGAACTGTTGAGCATCTATCACTAGTTGGTGCATTGATACTACAATATACTACCTTAAAATGGACATGTAAGTCTGGCCCCTCAAGCCTTTCACGATGTAGTATACCAGGAAAATTGTAAATATTTTCCCTGATTATTTGCATGTGTTTGCTATATATGGTTCTTTCTCAGTAGTAAGGCACAATCGTTATCAGTCTGGTGCATTATTTTTGCAGGAAAATTTGTTTCGTAACTTAGAGCACCTATGAGAGCCCTAGTCGTTGAAAGAATTTGCGGTGAGACCGTGAGACCAACGTCTCCATCTCGCAAAATATGAGGATTATAATTAACATAGTGATGCAAAGTTTTCCTACCAGAAACCATGCAAATAATGTTAAACAAGTTCTTTTGTGAGCTCCAAATCAGAAAAGAATCGCTAAGGTGGAGAGAAACTATAAGAGGAAGGAAATTATAGGATAGCAATTCAAATTCGATAAATGGTTCCGTGTAGGGCCCATTGGCTTCGGGTGAGACTCAATGTTTTAAGCCAAGTAAGCAGTATATCATTATTTGCTTTCGAGGTGCTTCATTGCAAACCTCAACTTTGGGTTGATTTGAAGTTTGTAATAAAGGACTCCCCAGATCCATTTTTTCAAATTGTTTTCAAGTTTTATATTATATTACAACAAACCTCAACTTTTGGTTGATTTGAAGTCTGTAACAAAGGACTCCACATCCATTTTTCAAATTGTTTTCATGTTTTATATTTTATAGAGCTTGAACATCTGCATTTTTTTCTTCGAAGTACATATAGCAAAAAACGTAAATTTTCTTGTAAAAAAGTTGAGTTACATTTGCTTGTAACTTACATGATATTCCTGAAATTGGTTTTGGATGTCAAACAGGTACAATCGTCCAATGGCTGCCATTATTGTAACCCCATGCTTAAAGCAAATAATTTTCTGGATGTCCAACAGGTACAGTCGTCCAATGGCTGCCATTATTGTAACCCCATGCTTAAAGCAAATAATTTTCTACCATTATTGTAACCCCATGCTTAAAGCAAATAATTTTCTCACTAAGGAAATGAGAAGAAAATGAGAGCATGCTCTCTATTTTAGGGTTTTTCCCTTGGAGAAGGGCGGTGGCCGGTGGTAGATTAGGTCTGTGTGGGCTGTGGAGGAGGGCGGTGGAAGATTAAGGTTTAAAGGCGGTGGAAGATTAAGGCAATGGAAGGTTGTATGAGGAGGTCACTGCTTTGAACATTAAATATTAAATGTTAAATGTTTGGGAAGTAATGTTAATATCACTACTAGCATTACTTCCAAAGGAATACAAACAAAGTAATATTTCAAGTTTTAAATGAAGAAATCCTAAGTTTGTAACTTGAAAATGTAGGCTTGCCTCGATATGAGGCCGATATGAGGCAAAATAAGAAGTACAAAATTTCTGATAGGTGAAGAAAACGACGTTGTTATTTCAGTAGGGCGAAGAAAAAAGTGTTATATATTTTTGAATTTAAACTTAGTACAAATTTTTAAAATTTATGTTGGTTTTGTGCTGCCGTATTAAAACGAGAGCAACCCAATTCATAGAGTCCCTATTAGCATGAAGGTAGGAACTAATAAGAAAAAAGGTATAAAATGCAACTTGTTTGTTAGTACATAAGGACGATGTAGAAAATCTACCCGTGAACATGCATGGAAACAGTACAAGTGCGAACGCATTGCCTAGCTTCTTGTGCGAGTCAAAAATATATATTATCTCAAATATGTTATGTTTACAATATCATAATCAAGACCAATAAAGAAAATACTTCTTCGTGACTTTTAATTTCATGCTTGAATTTTAGGGTTACTTTTCCACACACAAGTTTTATGGAATTTCAAAATAATCAACTTTATAAAAATGATTACTTTATATTTTAAAATGTTAATTTCAAAATCGTAAATTTTAAATATAACTCTTTAAGATATAAAATGGAATTCAAAGTTATTTTATGTAATACATCGAATTTAAATAAATTGTTATTTTTAAAAAATATTTATGACAATAAAGTAAAAAACAAATGTAATGATTATTTTTATTTATTAATTAAAAATGCTAAAGAGAATCATAATTGGAATAGTTGTTAAAAGAGTGTTTGCTAACCAACAAGAGGAGAAGACAAGTGGTTAAAGATGGCCAATGAGAACTCAAGATGTTGGAGGCATCCTCCCCAAAATCAGATCGCAACTCCTTGAGGAGTACTAAATAGCAATAGGCTCATAAATGACCAAGTCTTAGGAAAAATACTATATAATAGTATGCCCATTTAACAAGCAAGAGGCTAGCAGTGGATGGGGAACTGATATTTTAATGCAAGAGATGACACATTAAGTGGATTTTGCTTTTGTGGTTCAACGAACAGGCTCGAGGGTTCTGGAGCAAGTAAGAATCGGTCACTCTAAGAGTTGGTTGGGAGGCACGACTATTTCAATTTTTGTTTTTCCGACAGTGGTGTCAAGTTCTCTATTCTACTTCTTATCTTTCTAAATTTGTTTAAAGTAAAAATCGCAAGTTAACTAAGAATCGTTTTCATTTCTTTTTACAGTAAAACTACTATGCATCTGTTTCAAATGTCTTTCCTACGATGCATTTGTTTTAAATATATTTCCTATTTGATGTATTCATGTAAAGTAAACTGATTTTATTTAGTATTCGTAGATTCATGAACTTAAGACTTCTTAACGAATCTATGTTTGCGCATCCATACCAGAATCAGAGATTCATATAATGTTGTAATATTAACATGACTAGTAAATCAAAATGAAGGACTATCATAGATCTAGTTAAATACTCTAGATTATGCTTGTTTATGATTCAAAACAATATTTAGAATGAATTATTTCAAAACTAGAGTCATACAATTTTTTAATTAATTTACAATACGGATTACACTAGTTCACATAACAAACTCATATAGAAAATGATTAATCAACCCAAATCAAATAAAACAACAGAGTATCCATTCGCATAACCTGTAAATTGAAAGAACTATATTTACTATTTATTTATGAATTGCTTAAATGGACAGAATAAGAGCTGATGGGATTTTTAAATCCAAGCTAAAGTCATATAAACTTTATCTCATCTCAAAACCCCAAATGCCGATCAATGAAACAATTATAAATACAATAAAATAATATCCAAATCCAATTACACTATCAATTAACTAGCAGTCCATGACTAAAGTCAATTTTATTAAAACTAAATCCTTTAGATTGATTATAACCTTAGCTCACGAATCTAGCTCATGTTTGCACAACCTTTTATTTTGGGTATCTAACTCGAGGCCTATACTTTTATTTAAAATCAAATCAATGCTACATATAAATCAAGATCCTATATATTTCATTAACATCGAAAACTTTAATATGCAATATGTGGTAGAAATACCATTGTAAAATGGCAGTCATTGTATAAACACAATTATGATAGGTATTATAATTGACAGCAACAAAAAACTCACAAACAATAAGTTGGTATAGACCCATACGGGGTCGTTTTATTTGCTTAAATATCAAATTAACCATATAGGGTTCGAAACCAGGGTGGTCGTAAGTCCATCGAAGATGGCATCCACCATTACTTAAAACTATAACATGTAAAATAGTTTACATCAATGTTGAAACAAGATTGGTTGTAATACCATCGAAGATGGCATCTGCAATCCTTTCAAAGCATACATGTATAAAAATATTTAAGACAACGATGGAACAGAGTAGCTACGAGCCCTCTTTCATGTAGAATGAAAACCCATAAGGGTTAAACAAAAATGAAAGTCCAAACTTATCTTGAAATGTGGCGAAATCCTGGTTACTACACAACCACGAAACTAGACACCTTGTTAATCAATTAACCCTTACCTCATGGCTATATGGGCCATTGTTTCAGATGGGAAACATCCACACCATGAGCCACATGCAACATCGGCCAATGAAGAAAGAGTCAGATGTTGGTAATGCAAATATTATCGTAGATAAGGGTTAATAGAGTAAATTTTATTTACACTCACCTTTGGGTTGGGAAGTAGCAGGCCTAGGAGGAGGTGACCCTGTCTCCACCCTCATCATCTTCCTGATAACCTGTGTCCACCAGCAATACAGTCAGAACCATAAAAATTATTATTATAAAATGCGAAAGAAAAATGACTAAAGTAAAGTTACATTACCTTATCCGAATGCAGAGAGGGCCAGGGATCGGCTCCTCTGGGACGCCCTTATTCCTCCTCTTCCTACATTTTAAACCAAAACCCAAGTCAACCATTTGTTTGTTCAAGAGTCAGAAAAAGAATGTAAAAATGTATAGAACTAAGGTGAGCATACCTGGTTAAGGTAGTTGAAAGGCCACTAAACGATAGCTCGGGTTCGATACGCAGTAAACCAACAAAGTTGTGACTTGTGGTGGCCATCAACAACGAGAAAAACCTCCAACACACCTTTGAAGAAAATAATAAGGATTCCATTAACGTATAGAAAAATCTTGAACCCAAGAAACTACATAGTGCAACCATCACTAGTGGAAAATGAGATATTAGTGACCAAAAAAATGACCAAAATCCACATATCAATGACCACTTTTGGTTTGGCGATCACTGGTGGCTAATTTACGGTCTTTTATTACGCGACCAAAATTGGTCATTTTATTTTGGTCATTTATAGCTTGTCAGTTGGTCATTAATTTGGTCATATATTTGAATAAATGACCAAATATATGACCACATGACAAACTAGAATATGACCAAATTTGGTCGCGTAATAAAAGACCATAAATTAGCCACCAAAATTGTTTTTTGGTCATTGATATGCGAATTTTGGTCGCATATCAAGCAAGGTTTGAGTTTTTCCAGTCCTCTATTTTTAAGAAATGACTGTCGGTAAGGTTGGAGGCGGAAATAAACGAAGTCTCCTACCCCAAAACTATGCTCAAATCCCCTATCTGGAGGTCAACCTGCTGCCACGATCTCCAAATATTGCTTTGTGCTTCTACAATAAGGCATCTATATCAGCTAGATGTTGTGTGGCCTTATCTGGTGGTTTCTTGAAGGTAACAAAACACTCTACTGCCCACTCAATATCTCCCTATTGGAGTACTGCCTCCATCCTGTGTGATGTCATTGCTGTGGGAGGGTAGGTATTCATTCCTCTCAGTACTACCTTCTATCCCTCTCCTCCTGTGAACTCCATCTCCATGGTTTGGTAGTTCGTGGAATACTTCCCTAGGGAATACATCCACTGAACTCCTAATACCACCTTCATGTCAGGTACATCTACCACATAAAATGTCTCTATCACTGTATAATTCCCAAGTGTTACTTTTAATTATGGAATCCTTTGACTACACTCCATGGTGCGACTTGTTGCAGCTACTGAAAACCCATCAAAACTCTCAGTCTGAATGTCTCTCCTTTTAACCCATGCAACATCAATAAAGTTGTGGGATTCCCCACCATCTATCAGCACTCCCACTCTGTGGACCTGTACGGTACCTTTGATCTGAAGAGTGTGGAATATAGGAACCCATGTCATGGTAGCAATGGTACCTCCTGAGGGCGACCGCTCCTTAACTGTCTCCGGTGTCTCCCCCCGCTCCTGATACTGATAATCATCATCCTCCCCATTGTCGGAATAGGCCTCTATGTAGTAAGCCTTTCCCTTCCCTGAACATCTATGACCTGGTACCCATGGTTCCTGGCAAGTGAAACATAACTTTTTTCTTCTAAGGTCCTGTTGGGTATCATTGTCCATCCACTCTTTCTTGGGCCATTCTTTCTAGACAGGTTTCCTCTCTTCATCTTCAATAGGGAAATTGGTTTTGGGAGGAAGCCTAATTTCGGGTACTGCATCCTGTAAATATCTAGTCTGTCTGATGGCATTTGCTAGGGTGGTGGGATTATAAGATTCGACCCATCCCCGTAAGGGTTCAGTGAGAGCTTCAGTGAACAACATAATCAACCTACTCTCTGATATATATGTCACCATGATTGCTATCCTATGAAATTATGAAATAAATGCATCTGCACTACCTTTCTGCTTGATTTGTGCCAACTCTCTAAAGTGTACCTTGGGGTCCTTTCGATCAAACCGCTCAATGAGCCTCTGTGTAAAATCTGGGTACAATGTGATGGTATTGTGACCTAGTTTCACTAACCCGTGGTACCACCACTCATGTGCTTCTCCGTCCAAATGAAAAGTAGCCAATTTAATGGCATCTATCTCAATCATAGGCTTGATTTGGAAGTATGTATCCAACTTCTATACCCAATTCCAAGCCGAGCCACCCTAAGTGCCCTTAAAGGTAGGGATAATCAGTTTCCCTACAGTGCACTATAACTCATAGTTCTGGGTGAATGGCCTATTGTAAGCTGTGTATTTGTTCTTAATTTTAAAGTGGCAGAAGTCAGTGAAGGTCATGGCTGAATGGAAGTCCTCTCCTAAAGCTCTATATTCTCTCAGATAGGCACTCATGGATTCTTCTAGTTCTGCTTGTGCTAGAGGCACTGTAGCTGGACTATCTAAGAATTGAGGCATGGTGGGTTGAAAAGGCTTGTATATATGGGGATGGCTCTGCATGTTGGTATGTAAGTGATCCCTACTACTGCTGGTGGATACCCTATCACTATTGGGAAATAAGGGACTGTGTGGGGTGGGCCCATTTTTCTGATTCATTTGCCTAAAGGTACTCATCATTTCTTTTTTCCCAGTAATGATTTCTTTTATGGCTGATATGAGACTATTGAAAGCTATTTTATCATCCTCGACCATTGTTTCTTTGCCCTTTCCAAATTGATACTCTCTATTCCCCAAATCTATGTCCTCTAACTTTTCTTCTCTGTCTCTACACCATGGGGACTTCATTTAGTGAGCCTCTCACATAGCACGTGCGATCGTGGGATATTAAAGAATACCCTTAATTTTGAGAGATATTGACCCAAACTCTTATTGTTGAAATCCCCTCCCAATACTTAAAACTTTCTCCCCACCCCTTTTTATACCTCAATCCTTATAAACCACCCTACCCACCCCCACCTTAAACCCCTCATCCCCCCAATACCTGCAATATATTGGTTTGATTTTTTATAATTTTAAAAGCCACAATATGAACTAACGTGATAGGATATTGGTAAAAAAGTGAATCCCCTGTGCTCTACACCTTTGTCTCTGGTAAGTAATGTTGTATGGGTCTTCTGAATTCATTTATAATTTTGCATGCCCACAACTGGTAAGGAAAATAGCTCTAATACCAATGTAATATCCCACATGCGGATATTCCACAGTTTTCTATTCTAGGGCTTGCTTAAGCCTCTCAACTTACAACAATACTGAAAATAAACTTGCATGCAAAGTGCCAGGAAAATGGCCCTATTTTATAGCTAACTGTTGGTAATAACTCCCAATTCAATATTCATTTCCAATGCAAATGCCTGTATTTATACAAAGTACATGGCGGTTGGGTTTCACCTTCCGCTCAGCCTGTTTGGCTTCCTATCTAATCAAATTCCTATTAATTATTTATTTACAATAATCCCGAAGGATTATTCTAACAATCCCCCTCTTAATCCGAAGGGGTGTTCGTAAGTTCGAGCATGTTTCTGAATCTTTCAAACTTTTCTCGTCCAAGCGCTTTGGTGAAGATGTCTGCAACTTGATCATTTGTGGAACAATGTCGAAGATGGACTGTCTTGGCCTCTACATGATGTCGAATCAAATGATACTTTGTGTTGATGTGTTTGGTTCGATCATGGAATCTAGGATTCTTTGCCAGCTTGATTGCAGAAGTATTGTCGACCAACAATGGAGTGGAGTTCTCTTCTTTTTCTTGCAAATCTTCAAGTATCTTCCTGAGCCATACTATTTCTTTCGTTGCTTCAGCTGTAGCCACATATTCTGCTTCTGTTGTTGAATCTGCTGGA
>LPNX010377312.1:157170-172578 GCA_001517045.1 Pseudotsuga menziesii
GCTCAGAGGTTGATCCTTGACTAGGTGAAAGATCATCTGATCTCGCATTTGGAAGAGAAAAATACTACCAATGACATGCGGGACACCCTGAAGTAGTTGTTCGAGGAAAAGAACATGAATCAGAAGATGGCTCTGAAGAACAAGTTACACAATGTGAAGATGACCTAAGGTGAAAGTATAACTTCCTGCCTAAATCGAGTGGCTCAATTCAAAGATGAGTTGGTAGTGGTAGGAGAAACTATCTCATACTTAGAGTTGGTGAGAAGAGCCCTGAAGGGATTCACCAAGAGATGGGAGGATTTTGTCAAATGTATTGTTGGCAGAGAGAAATTTCCAAGTTGGTCTAGACTTTGGGATGATTTCACCCAAGGAGATTTGAGAGGGGACTCTGGGTGGGCAAGTTAGTGAAGAGGTGGAGCATCGTGTGGCTCTTACAACAAATACAAAAAGAAGAAGAAATACCTCAATCAGATCACATTCTATGATTGCGGTCAGATGGGGCATTATTCCTTGAAATGTCCTGAAAAAAATTGTTGTGAAAATTGAAAGAGATGTGGTAGCCTTTGCAACAGTAGAAGAATATGCCACGAAGTTTGAGAAAGAGTTTTCTCTTCTCTCAATTGATTCCAATGTAAGGAGTTGTACCTTTGAGAATGTATGGGTTGTTGACAGTGCTGCAACCAGACATATAACTAGAGTTTATGATTATTTTCAAATGATAACATTGTTAAGGCCAGGACATTTCATTTAGACAGATGTTGATAGTCCCTAGTTTGTGATACGTGGGGTTAGAACAATCAGGTTCCATCTGGAACTTGGAGAGTTCCTGGATATTCATGGAGTATTGTTTGTACTTAGGATGAGAGTGAGAAAACTATCAATGTCATCCTTCTAGGATGATGTCTATGGGATGATGATCAAGTATGGCCATGTCTTCTTGTATCGAAGAGATGAGACAGTTTGTACCACCATCTTATTAGGTGATCACAGAGACAAACTATATATCATGGGAGGGCATATTGTACGACCAAGAGCAGGAGCAAGAGGATGGATATATGTGTCATAGAATGAGGATGATGTTGCATGTAATAGATATGTACCTGAAGAAGAGAGTGAATATCTCCAGAGCACTGGAAGGAGGATCATCTAGTCAAGTGATGGTGCATATGAGCAGGTTGATGAGACTCAGATCGAGTCTCAGGCTTCAGAGTTTCAGTTCGAGGTAGAGCATTTATTTCTGAGATTGATTCCAGAGCAAGAGGGAGCTATTGCAGGAGTCAGAGATGGATATAGTACTACAGAACTTCCTCGTTAAGAGGGAGTGTTGAAAATTTAACTTTGAAGGTCATGTTTATAGTTTTGGTGTTGTGAGATAAAAAGGGCATGCAATTTGTCCCTTGTGTATTTATGTATAAAAGATGAGCTATATATAAATAAATGATGCTTTGTACTTTATTGTATTGGGTCTCAATTAAAAGATATTTAATAATTAAATTGAATTATTATTAAATAAGAGTGCATTAAGTGAGGACCCTAGATTTTGTAAAAGCATCTCAACCATAAGATCAAGTTGGTTAGAGGAGGAAGTTACATAAATTAATGTATAAAACTTGGGTTGAGGACAAATTAGAGACACCACCATTAATGAGGAGAGAGAGAGAGAGAATATTCACACCAAAAGAGAGAGAATATTGGCACAATTCCCAATGTAATGTGCATTCAAAGTACAACAACATTGAATGCACCTATCAGTCCATACAACACTCATGTGAAGGCAAAAAAATCGATGCAGAAGGTACAGACGTCTGACAGGTCTGTACAACATTTATTGCATGTTGTCCATGAATGTTGAGGCAACATAAAAGTAAGTACAAAAAGTTCAGTTCGTACAGTCGACACCTGTGACAAATCCGTACAGCCAGTACTCGCATGTGTAAAGGTGCATCATGCCGTACAGTATTGGTGGCACAGTTTTCGAGGTACTTTGGTGAAGGTGATTTTTTGGGGAATTTTTCCTATAAGGGACAGAAGAATAATTCTTTTGTGTTGTTGGGAAAATTTCTGAGTTTCTCTTGTAATGATAATTTCTCTTTCTAGGGTTTTCCCTAGGAGTTGGGGTTTTTCTCGGTCTTAGACAACAATTTCTTGTGTATTCATGTGTGAATAATTTGATTCAGTATTGGAAAGTTCATTAGAGGAAATTTCAACTCAAAATGGGCCTCTTAAGGAAAATAATAAAATAATAGTTAAAATAATAAAATAATATTTATTAATTTCGGAGGAAGAAAAGAAAAAAACTACTTTTTTTGTTCGTATTTTCGACATATCTCCCTCTTCTTTTACTCAAATTTCGATCGGGAGAGCTCGTTGGATGTGGAATCAAATTTTGCATCCAATGAGTTTCAACTTGGCATACATTTGATGGACCCTGCTACACCAAAAACAAGAAATACCTGAAAACACGTGATGATGACATCATCATCACGTGTTTTCAGGTATTTCTTGTTTTTGGGGAAGCGGGGTCCATCAAATGTATGTCGAGTGGGTACTCGTTGGATACATAATTTAATTTTGCATCCAACGAGCTCTCCTGATCGAAATTTGAGTAAAATCACAGGGATACATGTCGAAAATACGAACAAAAAAGTAGTTTTTTTTATGATCCCTATCCCCAAATTTATAATAAAAAAGTGTTTAAGACCTATACGGTATTTCAAATTTAAAGCAATTTCATTAGCTAACACATGATGACATGGAATTTGAATAAGGGCTAAAAGGCCTATTTTGGGTTGAAATTTCCTCTAATGCTTGATCTTGGTGGTTCATATTTCAAATTAAAGAAGTAATTTTTAATCATAAACCCTAGTTTGATCAAGTGTTGGAAATAATGAGTGAATGATAAATTTCATATTAATTCATTGAATTTCTTCATGGTATCAGAGCCAAGTTGAAGTAGTATTCAATTTTTGAATCACATAACATAATTGTGTTGTCCTTTAGTTTAGAATATTTGTTGTGAGATATTTTCCAAATGATGAGCATTCGTTACGAAGATAGGTTGGATGGCATATCAAACTATTTACCTTGGAAAGTGAGCATAACTACAGTGCTCAAAGAATGGAAGATATGGAGCTTTGCAAACACCACGATGGAAATGCCCACAAATAAGGTTGAATTAGAAGAATTTAAATCCCTAGAAGCTAGAGCCTAGAGGGTGATACTAGACGTGGTGAAAGATCATTTGGTCCCGCATTTGGCAGAGAAAAAAACTGCCAATGACATGTGGGACAACCTAAAGTAGTTGTTCGAGGCTACAAAGATTACCCAAAGTGAAAGTGTAACCTCCTACCTGACTCAAGTGGATAAATTCAAAGAAGAGTTGGCAGCAAGAAACTTCCAGGCTGGTCAGGTGTTACCATTGTGTTCAAATGGGGCATTATGCCTCAAAATTTCTTGATAAAAATAATGTGAAAACTGAAAGAGATGTGGTAGCCTCTGCAACAGTAGAAGAATATGCCATGAAGTTTGAGCAATATTTTTCTCTTGTCTCAATTGATTCCAATGTAGCGAGTTCTACCTTTAAGGGTTATTGACAGCGGTGCATCTAGACATATGAATAGAGTCTATGATTCTTTTTAGATGATCACACATTTAGGTCCAAGACATTTCATTAAGACAGATGTTGATATCCCCCATATTGTGATACGAGGGGTTGGAACAATCAGGTTCCAACTAGACCTTGGAGAGTTCCTAGATATTCATGGATTATTGTGTGTGCCTAGGATGAGAGTGAGAAAACTATGAGTGTCATTCTTCGAGTATAATGGCTTTGGGATGATGATCACATCTAGCCATGTCTTCTTGTATCGGAGAGACGAGCTAGTTGGTGCCACCATCTTATTGGGTGATCATAGGGACAAACTATATGTCCTGAGAAGACATATTGTATGAGTAGGAGCAGGAGCAGGAGGATGGATTTCAGATTTAGATTATGAGGATCATGTTGCATTTGATAGATATGGAGATGAAGAGGAGAGTGACTCTCTCCAGAGCACTGGAAGGAATCTCGACTAGTCAAGTGATGGTGCATATGAGCAGGTTGATAAGATTCAGGTTGAAACTCGGGATTCATAGTTTCATATTGAGGTAGAGAATTTGTTTCCGAGATTGATTCCAGAGCAGGAGGGAGATTTTGCAGAAGTCAAAGATGGAGAAAATATTGTAGAACTTCATCATTAAGAGGGGGTGTTGAAAAGTTAACTTTGAAGGTCCTGTTTATAGTTTTGGTATTGTATGATACAGAGGGCATGTAATTTGTCTCTTGTGTATTTATGTATAAAATATTAGTTATATATAAATCAATGATGTTTTGTAATTTATTGTATTGGGTCTCACTTAAAAGATATTCAATAATTAAAGTGAATTATTATTAAATAAGAGCGCATTAAGTGAGGACCCTAGATTTTGTAAATGAATCTCAACCATAAGATCAACTTGGTTAGATGAGGTAGCTGTTACAGAATTTAAAGTATAAAACTAGGGTTGAGGACAAATTAGAGACACCACCATTAATGAGGAGAGAGAGATAATATTGAGACCAAAAGAGAGAGAGAGAAAACCCTTGGCACAATTCCCAATGAAGGGCGAAGCAAAGTACAACAACATTTAATGCACCTGTCAGTCCATACAACACCCGTGTGAAGGAACATAAATGGATGCAGAAGGTACAGAAGTCTGTTAGGTCTGTACAACATTAATTGCATGATGGGCATGAATCTCGAGGCAACAAAAAAGTACATAAAGTTTAGTCCATATAGTACAAATGTATGGAAGATCCATATAGTCTGTACTCACATGTGTGAAGGTACATCAGGATGTACAGTATTGCTGGCACAGTTTTCGAGGTAATTTGCTCAAAGTGATTTTTGGGAATTTTGTCTGATGCTGATGGGAAAATTTTGGTGTTTCTCCTTTAATGATAATTTCTCTTTCTATGGTTTTCCTTGGGATTTTGGGTTTTTCCCTGTCTTAGAAGAAAATTTCTTGTCTATTCATGTGTGGATAATTTGCTTTAGTCTTGAAAATTTCTTGATCTTGGTGGTTCATATTTCAAATTAAAGAAGTAATTTTTAGTAATAAACCCTAGTTTAATCAATTGTTTGACATATCGTGTAAATGATAAATTTCATATTAAGTCATTGAATTTCTTCATGGTATCAGAGCCAAGTTGAGGTAGTATTTGAGTTTTGAATCACATACCATAATTTTGTTGTCTTTCAGTTTAGAATATTTGTTGTGATATATTTTCCAGATGATGAGAATTCGTTACGAAGAGAGGTTGGATGACATATCCAACTATCTACCTTGGAAAGTGAGGATAATTGTAGTGCTTAAAGAATGGAAGATATGAATCTTTGCAAACATCGTGATGACGAAGCCCACATATAACATTGATTTGAAGAATTTGAATACCTAGAAGACAGAGTTCAAAGGGTGATCCTCGACGGCATGGAAGATCATCTGATCTCACATTTGGCAAAGAAAAAGGCTTCCAATGACATGTGGGACACCCTGAAGCAGTTGTTCAAGGAAACTTAACGAGAATCAAAAGATAGATCCAAAGTACAAGTTACACAATGTGAAGATGACCCTAGTTGAAAGTGTAGCCTCCTACCTGAATCGAGTGGCTCAAGTCAAATATGAGTTGGTAGCAGTAGGAGAATCTATCTCAGACTCATATTTGGTCAGAATAGACCTAAAGGGCTTCATCAAGAGATGAGATGCTTTTGTCAAATGTATTGGTTGCAAAGATAATCTTATCGACTAGTCCATTGTTTGGGATGATTTCACTCAAGAGGAGATTCAAGAGGGGGTTCTGGGTGGGAAATTCAGTAAAGAGGTGGAGCATTGTGTGGCTTTTACAATAAAGAAAAACAAGAATAAGAAATACCTCAGTCAGATCAGGTGCTACCATTATGTTCAGATCGAGAATTATTCCTTGAAATGTCCTAATAAAAATATTGTGAAAACTGAAAGAGATGTGGCAGCCTCTGTAGTAGTAAAAAAATATTCCACAAAGTTTGAGCAATATTTTTCTCTTGTATCAATTAGGTCCAGTGTAGTAATTTCTACCTTTGAGAATGTCTGGGTTGTTGACATCGTTGCAACTAGACATATGACCAGAGTCTATGATTCTTTTTAGATGATCACATTGTTAGGGCCATGGCATTTCATTTAGACAAATGTTGATAGTCCCCAGATTGTGATACGAGGGGTTGGAATAATCAGGTTCGACTTGGACCTTAGAGAGTTCCTGGATATTCATGGAGTATTGTTTGTACCTAGGATGAGAGTGAGCAAAATATCAGTGACATTCTTCAAGGATGATGGCTATGGGATGATGATCAGGTATGGCCATGTTTTCCTATATCGGAGAAATGATCTCGTTTGTACCACCATATTATTAGGTGATCGCAGGGATAGACTACAGGTCTTGAGAGGGAATATTGTACAACCAGGAGCAGGAGAAAGAGGATGTCTATCCAAGTCATAGAATGAGGATACTGCTGCATTTCATAGATATGGACCTAAAGAGGAGAGTGACTCTCTCTAGAGCATTGGCAAGAGGCTCAGCCAGTCAAGTGATGGTGCATATGAGCAGGTTGATGAGACTTGGGTCGAGTCTTAGGATTCATAGTTTCAATTTGAGGTAGAGAATATGTTTCCAAGATTGATTGTAGGGAAGGAGGGAGATGTTGCAGGATTTAGAGATGGATATAGTGCTTCAAACATTCCTCGTTAAGAGGGAGTGTTGAAAAGTTAACTCTGAAGGTCCTTTTATAGTTTTGGTGTTGTGTGATAAAGAGGGCATGTATTTGTCCCTTGTGTCTTTATGTATAAAAGATGAGTTATATATAAATAAATGATGTTTTGTATTTTATTGTATTGGGTCTCACTTAAAATATATTTAATAATTAAAGTGAATTATTATTAAACAAGAGTGCATTAAGTGAGGACACTAGATTTTGTAAAAACATCTCAACCAAAAGATCAAGTTGGTTAGCTTAGGTAGTTACAGAATTTAAAGTATAAAACTAGGGTTGAGGACAAATTAGAGACAACAACATTAACGAGGAGAGAGAAAACCATTCAAACAATTCCCATTGAAAGGAGGATCAAAGTACAACAACATTTAATGCACCTGCTAGTCTGTACAACACTCGTTTGAAGGCACAAAAATCAAGGTAGAAGGTACAAAAGTCTGTCAGGTCTGCAAAACATTTATTCCAGGTTGGGCATGAATCTAGAGACAATAGAAAAGTACATAAATTTCAGCCCCTATAGTCCACACGTTTGGCAGATCCATACAATTCGTACTCCCACGTGTGAAGGTGCAACAGGCCGTACAGTACTGTTGGCATAGTTTTTGAGGTAATTTGCTGAAAGTGATTTTTTGGGGAGTTTTTCCTGTAATGTTTAGAAGAATATCTTTTTTGTGTTGTTTGGAAAATTTTTGAGTTTCTCATTTAATGATTATTTCTCTTCCTTGGTTTTTCCCTAGAAGTTGGGGTTTTTCCGGTCTCAGACCAAAAATTCCTCTGTATTCGTGTGTGAATAATTTGCTTCAATGTTGGAAAGTTCTTGATCTTGGTGGTTCATATTTAAAATTAAAGAAGTAAATTTTAATCATTAACCCTACTTTGATAAAGTGTTTGACTTAATGTGTAAATGGGAAATTTCATATTAAGTCATTGAATTTCTTCATGGTATCAGAGTCAAGTTGAAGTAGTATTCAAGTTTTGAATCACATAACAAAATTGTGTTGTCTTTTAGTTTAGAAGATTTGTTGTGATATATTTTCCAGATGATGAGCATTCATTATGAAGATAGGTTGGATGGCATATCCAATAATCTACCTTGGAAAGTGAGAATAACTGCTGTGCTCAAAGAATGGAAGGTATGGAGCTTTGCAAACACCGCGATGACGAATCCACATACAAGGTTCACTTAGAAGAATTTGAATCCCTAGAAGCTAGAGCTCAAAGGGTGACCCTGGACGGGGTGAAAGATCATCTGATCCCGCATTTGGCAGAGAAAAAGACTGCTAATGGCATGTGGGACACACTAAAGAAGTTATTTGAGGCAAAGAACAATAATAAGAATATGGCTCTGAAGGACAAGTTACACAATGTGAAGATGACCCAAGGTGAAAGTGTAACCTCCTACCTAAATCGAGCGGCTCAAGTCAAAGATGAGTTGAAATAAGTAGGAGAAACTATCTCAGACTTATAGTTAGTGACAATAGCTTCATCAAGATATGGGATATTGTTTTCAAATGCATTGTTGTAGAGAGAGACTTATAGGCTAGTCCAAGATTTGGGATGATTTCACCCATGAGGAGATTCAAGAGGGGGATCTGGGTGGGAAAGTCAATGAAGAGGTGGAGCATTGTGTGGCTCTTGTAGGAAAGACAAACAACAACAAGAAAAACCTTAGTCATATCATGTGCTACCATTGTGGTTAGATGGGGAATTATGCCTCAAAATGTCCCGATAAAAAGATTGTGAAAATTGAAATATATATGGTAGCCTCTGCAGCCGTAGAAGAATATGCCAAGAAGTTTGAGAAAGATATTTCTCTTGTCTCAAATGATTCCAGTGAATGGAGTTCTACCTTTGAGAATGTATGGGTTTTTGACAACGGTACAACCAGATATATGACTGGAGTCTATGATTCTTTTAAGATGATCACATTGTTAGGTCTAGGAAATATCATTTAGATAGATTTTGATAGTCCCCAGATTGTGATACGAGGGGTTGAATGATCGGGTTCCAACTTGACCTTGGAGAGTTCCTTGATATTCATGGAGTATGTTTGTACCTAGGATTAGAGTGATCAAACTATCAGTCTCATCCTTCGAGGATGATGGATATGAGATGATGATCAGGTTTGGCCATGTCTTCCTGTATTAAAGAGATGAGCCAGTTGGTACCACCATCTTATTGGGTGATCACAGGGACAGACTATATGTCTTGAGAGGGAATAGTGTATGACTAGGAGCAAGAGCAGGGGGATAGATATCCGAGTTAGAGAATGAGAATGATGTTGCATTTGATAGATATGGACTTGAAGAGGAGAATGACCCTCTCTAGAGCACTGGCAGGAGGCTCAGCGAATCAAATGATGGTGCATATGAGAAGGTTGATGAGACTTAGGTCAAGTACCAGGCTTCAGAGTTTCATTTCGAGATAGAGTATCTGTTTTCGAGATTGATTCCAGAATAGGACGGAGCTGTTGCAGGAGTCAGAGATGAATATAGTGTTGTGGACCTTCCTTGTTAAGAGGGAGAGTTGAAAAGTTAACTCTGAAGGTCCTCTTTATAGTTTTGGTGTTGTGTGATAAAGAGGGCATGGAATTTTTCCCTTGTGTATTTATGTATAAAAGATGAGTTATATATAAACAAATGATGTTTTGTACTTTATTGTATTGGATCTCACTTAAAAGATATTTAATAATTAAAGTCAATTATAATTAAATAAGAGTGCATTAAGTGAGGACCCTAGATTTTGTAAAATCTTCTCAACCATAAGAGAAGGTTGGTTAGATGAGATTCTCACAAAATTTAAAGTATAAAACTAGGGTTGAGGACAAATTAGAGACACCACCATTAATGAGGAGAGAGAGAGAAAACCCTTGGCACAATTCCAAATGCAAGGAGAATCAAAGTACAATAGCATTTAATGTACCTACCAGTACGTACAACACTTGTGTGAAGGCACAAAAATTGAGGTAGAAGGTACACAAGTCTAATAGTCCCGTACAACATTTATTGCAGCCTAGGCATGAGTCCCAAGGCAGTAGAAAAGTACAAAAGGTTCAGTCCATATAGTCCACACTTGTGGATTATCCATATAGTTCGTACTCGCACGTGTGAAGGGAAAATAGGTCATACAATACTTTTGGCACAATTTTCGAGGTAATTTTCTCGGAGTGGTTTTTGGGGGAATTTTTCCTGTAAGGTTCAGAAGAATAATTTTTCTGTGTTGTTGGGAAAATTTCTGAGTTTCTCCTTTATTGATAGTTTCCCTTTCTTGGATTTTCTCTAAGAGTTGGAGTTTTTCCCGGTCTTAGACCAAAATTTCCTTTGTATTCATGTGTGAATAATTTGCTTTAGTCTTGGAAAGTTCTTGATCTTGGTGGTTCATATTTCAAATTAAAGAGGTAATTTTTAATCATAAACCCTAGTTTGATCATGTGTTTGACATAATGTGTAAAAGGGAAATTTTATATTAAGTCATTGAATTCTTTCATGGTATCCGAGCCAAGTTGAAGTAGTATTCAAGTTTTGAATCACATAATAGAATTGTGTTGTATTTCAACTTAGAAGATTTGTTGTGAGATATTTTCAAGATGTTGAGAATTTGTTACGAATATAGGTTGGATGGCATATCAAAATATCTACCTTGGAAAGTGAGGATAACTACAATGCTAAAATAATGGAAGATATGGAGCTTTGCTAACACCGTGATGATAAAGCCCATAGACAAGGCTGACTTAGAAGAATTTGAATCCTAAGAAGCCAGAGATCAGAGGGTGATCCTGGACGGGGTGAAAGATCATCTGATCCAACATTTGGTAGAGAAAAATATTTCCAATGACATGTGGGACACCCTGAATCATTTGTTCGAGGAAAAGAATTAGAATCAGAACTTGGCTCCGAAGGACAAGTTACACAATGTGAAGATGACCCAAGGTGAAAGTGTAACCTCCTACCTAACTCGAGCGGCTCAAGTCAAAGATGAGTTGGAAGTGGTAGGAGAAACTATCTCAGACTCATAGTTAGTGAGAATAGGCATGAAGGGTTTCAACAAGAGATGGGAGGTTTTTGTCAAATGAAATTTTGGCAGAGAGAAATTTCCAAGCTGGTCTAGGATTTGGCATGATTTCACCTAAGAGGATATTCGAGAGGGGGATTTGGGTGGAAAATTAGTGAAGAGGTGGAACATATTGTGGCTCTTGTAGCAAAGACACACAAGAAGAATAAATACCTCAGTCAGACCAGGTGCTACCATTGTGGTAAGATGGGGCATTATGCCTCAAAATGTCTTGATAAAAAGATTGTGAAAAATGAAAGAGATGTGGAATCCTTAGCAGCAATAGTATAATATGCCATGAAGTTTTTCATTTCATTATGAGACACAAATATTGATATCATCACCCATAATTTAGCATCCCATAAAGTTTTCCATTTTTTAGATTGGGGATCGTTATTATACCCCATCCGAATTTCATATGCTTCTTTAATTGTGAAGTCTCCTTTTGGTTGGTATCCCCATCTCTCTTTATCCTCCCCCTCACAAATTCTGATATTTCTATCTCGAAGAACATCTAAAAGGGAATATATTTCTTCCCTGGGTCCAATCCCTTTCCACCAACCCTCTTTCTTCAAATTCCTAATCTCTATCTCCCCTTCTACGCCATCCCAATAATCATTAACCCATATATTTCCCCATCAGATTCCTTCCTGGCTTGAGAGGGAAACATCTGTGGTTTGATTACTATCGAGTACTTATTGCCACGAATCATCCCATAACAATGTTGAGTTTCCTCTACGAATTTTCAAGCAATTATCGTGAACTAGGATTCTCCCTAAATTTGTTGTCTTCCATATATGTGAATCCTATTTGTTCTTTGAGAATCCGATTAGAACAAATTTATCCCAACCATTTTCATATATTTGTAATGCAATAATTTTCCCCACGGATCTATGTTATGGGTCACCCATCTCCACAAAACTTTGGCACCACAGAGCATGTTCATTTTTTTGGGGTCATGTAACCCCAAGCCGCCATGCTTTTTTGTAGTACACATCATCTCCCACTTTACCAAGGCTATCTTCCATTAGTCACTACCCCGACTCTAGAAAAAATTTCTTTGAATGTTTCTTACCTTCTTTAGCACTGCTCTGGGAGCAGCCATAGTCGAAAATAGGTAAATAGGCAGGTATTCAAGGACCTATTTTACGAGGACCAATTTACTCACTATATTAAGAGGTATTAGGGTCCAACAAGTTAGTTTGGTCCTCATTTTTTCCAACATATCATCCCATAATACTTTCTTGATGATGGATTTCGCTAACGATGATCCAAGATATTTGGATGGAAGGGAGCTCTCATGAAATCCCAAAATTTTGCAAATGTTGGTTCTAGTAATCTGAGGGGTCTTGAACAAGAAAACTTGGAATTTACATTCATTAATCTCAATACCTACAATGCATCTCCAAACTGCGTGAGACATACTTTGAAATCCCTAGGTTCCTAAATTGAAGGATGATCCATAAGCATAGTATCATCAACAAATTGTTGGTGGTTTTGTATTTCCACCTCCCCTTGCACTCTTATCCCCTGAAGCTCAGAAGTCCTCTGCATTGCTTTAGCTGTGCAAACTAGACATTCCACTATTAGGATGAAAAAGAACAGAGATAGAGAGTCACCTTTTCTGATACCTATAGAAGGTTGAATCAACCTCGTAGGAACCCTGTTAACCAATATAGAAAATATTGTTGATGTTATTAATCCCATAATCCAATAGATCCAATCTTTCTGAAAACCAAAATATATCAGAATATCCCTGATGTATTTCCAACTAAGTTTATCATAAGCTTTGGCAATATAAAGTTTTAACATCATCCCTAGGATTCTTTTTTTTAAAGGGAATGCATGACTTCATGAACCATAATAACCCCATCCATTATTTTTCTTCATTACACAAGACCTAGTTGTTAAGGGGAAATCAAATTGGGGAGAATAAGATTTAGTCAATTGGTGATGACCTTTGTCACAATTTTATAAATAACATTTCACATGGCTATTGGCCTAAACATACATGGAGAGATTGTTACCTCATTTTTTTGTATGAGGATTGGAACCATTGCATTGAATGTCGATAGGATATGCTTCGACCTTATTGAATCTTACACTATCCTTCATACCTCCTCCTTTATCATATCCTAGAAGTAATGGAAAAAATTAACTGTGAAACCATCAGGTCTTGGGGATTTTACCTCAAACATTTGATCAAAAATATCTTCCACCTCTACCAAAGTGATGGTATTCATGAGGAGGTTATTTTGTTATTGAGTGGCCAGAGAAGGAATATTTTGATTTATGGTATTGATTGCCCTCTTCCTATCTATGATTGGATCTATCATTATTTCTTGATAGAATGACATAGCTCCCCTTCAATTTCTTCCCTAGTTTCCAAGCAATCACCATTCTCATTCTCGATTCAAAGGATTCTATTCTAGATTCGTTGTTGGGAGGTGGATCTATTAAATAATTTTGTATTCCTCTCTCCTTCCCTTAACCACTTGAAACTAGATTTCTTCTTCCATATGATTTTTTCTTGGATTTCTCTTTCCTCTAGTTGGGCTTCGATCCTAATGGATTCAACCTTGATTTCCTTCGAGAATCCTTCCCTCATCCCTTTGATTTGGATTTCTTGAATTCATTTTTCAAGAATTCACTTGTCATAAAATCTATTTTTGAATTCCTCTTTGTTCCATTTCTTGATCTTCTCTTTCAATGTTTTAAGTTTTTTCTAGAATTTATACATGTTATGACCCTATTCCTCTTCCAAATATTCCCATCATTATCAAACCTTTTCCTAGAAATCCAGATAATTGAGACAAAATTGCTCAACCCTGAAGGGTTTTCTGAATCAAGATTCTATTCCACTTCACCAAAGACTAACCAACTAATGGTCTTACCTAGCTGCAAGAAATACCAAGGTTGATATATCACTACCTAAATCCATAATTGATTTTGAGATAAAAAATGATCCAGCCTCGATGCAACATGTCGATTCCCTCCTCTTTTGTTATTCCAAGTGAAGATCTCACTTCCAGTTGCTATATCTACCATTTTCAATTCTTCAATATTGTCCCTAAACTGAATGTTTTCATTCTCTAGATGTATTCTTCCCCCTTTTTTCTCATCTAGGGAAGTAATAAGGTTAAAACACACCCCCAAAACCCAATGTTTTCCCCTCATCCATTCATGAAGCCTCCTCAATGACTCTATAAATCTATCTTTCTGTAGAGGGAGACGGGGCCCATAAACGTTAGGGACAACCCCCTTAACCGCAGATCCGCTCACTTGAAATTCTGTTGAGATGGTTTGGGAATATGTCAGAAACTATGATAGGGTAACTTTGGAAGGGTACCATAAAATACCCAACCCCTTGGCCATCCCTCTAGCATCAAGTCCTATTCCTTCACATCCTTTTTATATTTTCCTTCCTATTCCCATGAGATATATTTTTGAGCATTTAGTTTCTTGGATAAATATTATTGCATGATTCTCTTTCTGGATTTCCTTCTTTAGAATCTTGACTTTTTGAGGACTATTCATCCCTCAAATGTTCCAAGTTATGATCTTCATTGGAAACAAAACTAGATTATATTCCTAAGGTTTCCCTAATAGTAGGGTATTGATCCGATTTAGTAACCCGATCATTGTCCTAGATAACTACGGATAGCCGAAAGTGAAATATTTGCAGATGGAACTGTATCCATAGAGTGCTTCAGTATCGAGACGGACCTTCTGGAGGTCAAGAAGGGCCAATTCTGCAAAGTACATCAATGATGGTTGAACGATGTTATTCCTAAAATGAGTCAAGAGGAAAGTTCAAAGTTATGGAGAAGAAAGACCGTAAACCAAGAGGCGTCAGAGTGGGTATGAGTGCTAATGAAGAACAGTGAGACAATGACAAAAATAATAAATTATAATTTGTGATTGATTTGTAAGCATTAAAGAGGAGTGTTAGAGATAATGCTTCCTTTAGTGCTATGTGTTGAGTTTGGAATTGGTTTGATACTTTGTAGGAGATTGTTGATATATTCTCTCAACATCTCTATCCATATTTGGGATTAGTGTGATCTCACTCCAACTATATATCTATGTGGGCAAGTATATATTAGGTGTAATAGAATTATTATTTGTGTAATGACTAGTTTCATGTTTTCTAACTTGTCATATTCTTATATTTGATATCTTTAATAAAAATATTTATATTATCTTTAAAACAATTGATAAATAATATTATATATTTATTTCTATCTTAAATATAATAAAAATAAAAATAAAACATTTTAAACATATGTTAAAATATGGTTAAAATAACTTTATAACAATATTTTATTGGAAAGATATTGGTGTAACCATTACAAAGAGACTCTTTGAATATCATTTTCATAAGTCTACACTTTCTTTGTATCAACATATTACAAGTTACATTACTTTTAAGTTAGATAACAAATACTAACCGGTGATGAAACTAAGCTTAAAATATGTTTCTTTATGTGCCAATTCATCTTTCTTTACTATTTCATTTTGTTAGTACATATAT
>LPNX010377334.1:0-30420 GCA_001517045.1 Pseudotsuga menziesii
GAATTACAAACTAAATCAAGGAGCCCCCTTACCATCATATCTGAAGATGAAGGTTATCTGTTGGAGGATGAACAGCAGGTTATCATGACTGAACCAAGTACAGAAGTATGTGGAGACTTTACTACCTCAAAGGTAAAATCAGACAAGTCTAAGAAAAAGAAAAAGAAGGAGGTAGCTTCATACAGAAGATCATACAAAAGGCCTCAAACCAGACCTACTAACAAGCTGAGATGGAACATGAAAAAGCTGCTTAACCCCAAACTAGAGTCCAAACAGGAAGCTGTGGTGATTAGTTCTTCCTCTAGTGAAAAAACAGAAATGGTTGAAAAGAACAGTAAAGGTAAAAGAAAGAGAGTTGTCAAGCCTTCCTCCTCTTCTAAACCTGCAGAGACAAAGTTTAGGTCTGAATTAGTTGAAATAATTGCTGAAATTAAAAACAGACTTACCAAGCAGCAAGAAGGAGATACAGCAAAGGCAGATGCTTTTGGAGATCATAAATTGGATGAAGAGGATCAGGATATTCTCAGGCAAGCAGGATATTTAGTAGAATCAGTTGTTCATGATGACTTTTCTGATCTTTTAATACAGGAGGACAATATATCAGAGATCCCAAATTTTGATGAGGAAAATGTACAGGAAAGCATCCAGAGATACAGGAAACACATGAAACACCTGCAAGAAATGAATGATGGAGTATTCAAAGTTAATAAAGAGCTGGTAGAGAAATTGCAGGATATGCATAAGCATTTTTTGGAGCTATCAGAAGTTTCTAAAGAAGTCCTTAGCAGGAAAAGGGTTGCTGACAGGTACTGCGAAAAGCTGGAGCAGACTGTTGACCACTTGCAACAGGAAAATAAAGAATTGCAACAAAAGTTAGCTGACATGAAGAAGAAGCATAAAAGGGCAAAGAAGAAGTCTTCAAGTTTAGATGGTATATCTCTTCTTGTGAAGGCAACGAAGGAGCTTTGAGGCAGTTTGTAGTTAGCTATTTTTTTAAGATGAATAGTTTGTTTTAGTTAAGAGTTTGCTATTTTTAGCAATTTGTAATTTTTGTAAAAACTATTTTTGACTTTACCCTCCTTGGTAATTCGATGGGAGCAGTTAGAAAGTGAAACCTAACTGATTTTGGAGGATGTCTATTTAGGAAAGTTAGGAAATCATTGTAAAGGTTCTAATTTTTCTGGGAGCAGCAGGAGGTTTGTGGGCTACTATACTTTCAGGCTTATTCAAAGATAAGTGCTGTAACTCTCTTGTACATTTACTGATGAAACTATGGATATGACTCTTTACCCTACTTTTGGTCTGTGTTGGCTTTACTGTGAGTTTATTTAGCTTCTTAATTGACAATTTCAGTGCTGGTTAATGTGTGTTTTCTAGCAGTGCTTGTCCATTATGTGTAAACTTCAATACAGGCTTTTGGTTAGATTTTTATGATATATATGCATCTTTATCAGTGATTGTGTTTGATTTAGTTGTTGCTTATCTGATGAATGTATTCCCTGCATGCTCTTGAAGTTTATGACCAAAACATATAAACAAAACCTTAAACCCTAGTTTGAATTGAATTTTTCTTTTGAGATTGTGTTGGCTTGTTCCCCTAGCCTTAGGAACAATTTCTGGCACAAAAAGGATGAAGGTAAAATATCTATGTACCATTTGTGTGAGTTTTGGACTTATATTCGCTATAATTTAGGAGATATGATCCCTGCAAATCAGGGTTCCAGCCTCTTCCAGAATTCAGTCTTAAACAGGTGACCTAGGGAGAATTGTTATATCTTGGGCTAGGAATATCCAAATCGAATTCCATAAGATGTTGCAGATAGGGTACGGAATTTCATTTTTGTGGTGAAAGTTTTAAACACCAAAGTTTAAATAGTGACACGTGGAAGTCCATACAAGTTATCTATATTGAACTAGTCCATAAATAGGTCACATTGGGAAACTTGGAAAAAGATCCACATGATGAATCCAATACTGCTCTAACCTGTGGGGTTGGAAATAAGACAGATAATCCTTCTATCAAGATAAAGTTTCAAACCTTGAGCAGATGGAATTTTAGAGATACAGCAGAATCAAGATCAGATAATTATGCATACGAAATTGGAGAAACTAGGTATTTTGGTTCTGAGAACTTTCCTCCACCGATCAAATGAAAAAGGAAGACCTTCCAACTCTCCCTAGGAGGAATAATATTTATATGGAAGAATTTTCTAGTTCTGTAGATTTTCAATTTTTTACATAACACTGCTACCAAGAAAACTAGGGCATAATATATTTTCCGGTTTTGAGAAAATGAGTATGCTACTCAGATCGCCTTGAGGAGGCACATATTTCTATCCAATCAGATATGAAAGTCACCAAAGTTTAAAAAAATTAGGTTCTGTCAAACCCTAGGTCCACCAAAATAATCTTCCAAAAAAGCATTGAAGCAAGCATCTAGTTGAAGCAATATCTTTGGTAAGTTCTATCATCTCTTATTTCTACTTAAGGTTCTCACTTTTATCATGATGACAAACAGAACCAAGCTTGATGACAAGATTGAACTATCAAAGACCTTCAGAGCATGGAAGTATAGGGTGCTTCTCATATAGAAGAGCATGACTTAGAAGACCATGTCAAAGGAGAAGTTGCATATCCATAGGGAGATGGGGATAAAGCCAAGCATAAGAAGCACTGAATCAAAGTAAAGAGGATTATTTCTGTCTCCATTAGATATCACATGCATAATCCTTGAAGAATCCCAAGGATATTTTCGATGCACTGGGTTTATTGTATGAAGGAAAGAACATCAACAAGAAGATGGCACTGAGAACTCAACTCAAGGATGTGAAGATGCCGATGTCAGAAAGCATTCAATCCCATTGCACAAGAGTGTATTAGATCAAGGAGTAACTATAATCCATTGGAGACAATGTCGAAGAAGTAGAAGTGGAGATGAAAATATTGAATGGTATCCCAAGTTCATGGGAATCTTTCATTCAAGATATTTGTTCTAGAAGGAAGCCCGCCTATGGAGGAATGCACGTAAGAACAAGATTGGTTGATAGAAAAATAAGAAGAGATGGATAAATATGACCATCAATCCCTAACAACTCATTCCAAGAAGAGAAAGAACAAGAAGGATGAACATTCTCTCAAGAAAAGAAAATATTTTAGAAAAAGGACCTCTCACAGCTCAGAGGTTTCACTTTTGTTAGGACACTTTGTGAAACAATGGAAGGATGATATGATCGAGAAGTAAAATTCTATCATGAAGAATGATGTTTGGATATGATTTTGAGACCTGAAGGTAAGTCTATAATGTCTTCCAAGCAGATATAGAAGATCAAGAATATAACAGATGAAAGTATCAAGAGATATAAAGCAAGGTTCATGGTTTCTCTCAGAAAGAGGGAGTCTATTATGGAAAGGCATTGCTCTAGGGGCTAGACACACCTATTTAATGGTGGATATTACACTAGACAGTTGGTGTAATCTAAGTAGAAGAAAATATCAAGCAACCTCTAGGATCTGGGACTCTCTACAGAGAACCACATATGTGTAGAAGGATTTGTAAAAGCTCAAAAGGAACCCATGGGATAACATATAAAGTTACATGAGGAGCTTGAGGATCAACTAGAGTGATGGAGATCCCAACCTTTATTTCAAGGTTGAATATAGAAGCCTACAAAGTAAGAGAAGCTCATATATGGGTGCAAGAAAAACTTACAACAAAGTTCAAGATGGAGGATCTTGATATCCAGTAACCTTGAGAGGTGACATAGATGGATACATGGAATATTAGCAGCAGAGGAGGCGACCTGTCACTCCAATGCAGAATGTCCTGATGCAGAGAGTACAATATGAAAAGGGAGTATGGTGATCCACTTCATAGGGAGTGACTACAATAGATCTCAGAGTTTGAGAATATTGACATGATTCTTAAGATTAGAGGTGTGATAGAATCTAGATTAAATTTTCTATAGCCAAGGAAAATATGCATTCAAGACCTTGAAGAGGTTCGATATGTTGGGATATAGCTACATCAATTCCATATAACTTGAATTTTTTATGTAATCCTACCTCAAATATAGTTGATGCCATAGTCTATAAGAAGATGATCGGTTCAATGTGCTTAAGGAACACAAGGCCGGATATTTTGTTTGAACAATACATAGTGGAGCTGAGATGTGTTCACATGGTTGTGTCAAAGACCGTGGTGTGGTACATGAATGGTACAATTTAGTATGGTATCATTTATGTGAGAGACTAGAGGATCTTCCTATAGGGATATGATGAATCCAATTGGGATGGTAATGCTACAAACAGGAAGATCACTTCAGGTTGCTACTTCAGCTTTGAGTATGTCATGATTTCTTGGTTAAGAAAAAAGAATATGAACATAACACTGAGTAATACTAAGGAAAATTATATTGCCAGTTGTGAGGTAGTATGGTTTTGGAATATACTTGCAGGATTGTTCGATGACAACTTGTGTGTACTATGACAACCTGAGTTGTGTGAAGAACATGAATAAGACTCTGAAGCTACTAGATTCAATGGAACTATTATTTGACATCATTGATGCAGAATATTCCTTCATGAAGAACCAAATAAGAAGAAATCAAGGGAATATTCCTCAAGTGATGAGGAATATGCACTTTGATCTAGAAGAATTTAAATGATGAAGACAAAGATCATGCGCTTATCCATTTCACCATTGGATAAGAAAGGATGCATTTATAGGGTACACAAATTCAACACCTATGCATAGTCCTATGTGATCTATGGTGTAGAAGACTTGATTGGTATTTCCAATCATGAGAAAGATATGAAAAATTCCTCAAAATCAGGCGATGAAGTAGAGAACGTTGTTAGAGATCCTAGTAATTCATGCAGATATCAAGAGGGAGTCTACCAAATAAACAAAGATAAGTATTTGAATTATTATTTCCTATATATCTAGTTTCTTAAAATGATATTGTGTACATGTATATGTTCCTATATTTAGGAAGTGTATTATGCATGTTAGAGCGTTTGCATTGACGAACAATTTACTACTAATATTCATGTGATGGGTAAGTGCATTATGGTATAAAATTCCATTTCTACTTATCTAGAACAAAACCTCTTTCCTGACATGTTGTGATTCGTGCATGCTCTTAATAATGTCATGGTAGAGATGGAATGCATATAGAAAGTTACTGTATGTATACAGGATATGGGTGAATGTTGTATTGGCTGAAATAGTTGCATGACTACATGACCTATATCTTTATGCATAATCATTTGTCATTGTAAATATGTTTTGAATATTATGAATTTTTTATAACAATGCAATTGTATTTGAATTGTAGGAAGGATTATATGCAATCACCTCCAATAGAAGAATGATGAAGTTGTCGATGTACAAGAAAATAATGATATAGTTGCGTATGTACATTGAAGTTGCGGATGTACAAAAGAATAATGATGAAGAAAAAGTGATAAATAATAGGTTTTTGGTGTACTGATCAAGCCTCTATCTCACATAAAGTTTAAATACTTTTGAGACAAGCTTCGTGTAGTCCCAAGGGACCTCCCTCGAAAAAGGGAGTGATGATGATGATGATGTGGTAGGTTTCATGTTACAGTGGTGTGGTAGCTCATTCTAGGTATGGTATGTCTAGCTAGGCTTGTTTGGCCCAAAAGGGTTAGTAAGCCAGATGAGGTATGTTTGATCATAGGGGGATTAATATGTATGGCTAGGATTGTTTGGTTCAAAAGGGTTAGTAATCCAGACAAGGCTTGTTTGTTCCACAAGTAGAACCATTTTTGTAGCTAGGCTTGTTTAACCCAAAAGGGTTAGTAAGTCACACAAACACCTGGTGGATCTATTGGAGTACCCACCGATATGTTGCTTCATATGTCCTAAGGGCATTATGATGTGGTCCCAACACTCTGTGCTGATGATAGCACTATGTGTTGATGATGATGATGTGGTACCAACAGTCTATTTTGGTGATATTTGATATTTGAGATACTTATGCTTCAGTAGATGGATATTGATGTTAATCCATTAAAAAAAATCATGAGCTTACCATATAGGTAAAAGATACAAAATGAAGAAAGTCCAAAATTACTTAAGGGTATGTTAAAAAACTAACACTATACTTTCATTTTCTAGCTATCATCTTTGTTGAATTAATATTGTCGATGGTGTACAACTTTACATATTGTCTTATTAGTATGGACACTTTACAAAACATTAAAACTTAACCAATCATATTAAACCTTCTTATGAATTCCAGGCCTCCCTTGCTATTGAGGTCAAGTAGCAAGGATATTGTTGTCCTTGTGTCTCAATCTTTTGTTCCACTATGTATTCCTCCATTGCATCCACTTGGGGTGATAAAATAATGCTTCTAGAGACACTCAATTCCTAATATCCTTAAATCCAACTTTATATGGAGGTCTTTGTCCCGTAATTCCCTTATCTTGGTATCTTGTTTGTCCAACTTCTCATCTGGCATTCATATTCTACTTCCAACATCATTGCTTTACCCTTGTGTTTGTCAAGGTAGTCTTTCATTTGAATCAATTGTCTTCTTGTTTCATTGGTTTCCTTTGCATTGCTTAGTTCCCACTCTTTGAATAAAAATCAAATAAATAAATTAAAATTTGATATTAAATATTTTGAAATTATATATAAGAATGAGTTTAAAGAAGATAAACATTAAAAGACTTTTATAAAGAAAAAATAACTAGAGCCATAAGGTGGTAATGTTTTTACTGCATATTTAATGTTTTTTTTAGAGTTTATAGATTTAGTTTTGTAGTGAAGAGGAGGTCATGAGAACAATGAGAAACAAATTCTATAACCACTTATGGGTTACGATTATTTATGAATAAATCTAAAAATGGAATATCAAAACTAACTTGATCTAATAAATCGGTAAACAACCATAGATGGAAATCCTATCTTTTGGTAAGGTCTCTCATCATTCATCCATTAAAATTCTCAATAATTTCAAAGAGACTGAAATATTGTAAATCAAATTTATTCAATGGTACAAAAGATCAAGTTAGTAACTCCAAGTTCCATAATATCATCTAACCCAACTTACATAGAATGTTGTACACTAAATAACTACATTTATGCATCCTCATTAATATGATTCATAATAAGTAATATGATTAATAATAAGTAGATCATAATCATAGTTTGCACTCTTGGCACTCTTTTATTGACTTTGATACCACACCTATCTCTATAAACTTATTAGCTAATAACACAAGTTTAACCTTATTTGAATTTAATGTTTTCCATGATCTTATAACATGTTCAACTCCATCCTCAAATATTCATCTTCTTGTTCATCCTTTCAAGTCCCATCCATCTTGTGTTGATACGAGGATATCCACTCTTTGTCCCTTTTTATACCATGATCCTCAATGCCAATTCTGAAAGGTATTCAATAAAGGCGTCCTTTTTTTTCAAGTGGAAAAGGTCATTTGTTTTTATAAAAAAGAAACTGGTTACATCTCAGAATATCACAAACATATAATTAGTGAACCTCGACAAGCATCCACTAGTTTCCACCCCACTGACTACTAATAAAAAAACTACAATCACTTCAACGTCTATAATTAGCAAACAATTATGATCTATATCAATCAAAATAGTATATAAAACTATCCAAAAGTAATAACAACCATGATTATCCCACAACAAAAAATAATAGATAAAATCGACACCGTAAGTCCGGGGATACCATTGAAGGAAAAATTAGTCAAAGATCTTTACTGAAGAGGAAAATATCAACTCCCCCTCCATAAATTCAACTAGGAAAATATGTCCCATAGTGATAGGCAATGCTTCCTTGGAAAGTCTATCTGCGAGCTCATTATGCTCTCTATAGATATGATTCCAATTGAACAGAGAAAGGTGTCCTTAAGAGCCTTGGTTTGAGCACACCAATGATCCATCTCCATTATCTGCAAGTTGGCCACATTGTTGATCTATTCAATGATAATATTTGAATCCCCAATGAACTTCAGTTGTGGTGGACCCATAGCAGAAGCAATAAAGTGCAGTCCGCAAAGTGCAAGTAACTATGCTCTGGTATTAGTACTATTGCCACATCCAATCTTCAAGTAAAAGGAGTGAGTCTTACTGATATACAAAACCATTCCAACACCCCCTCTACCATGTGCCACATCACCATAAAAAAAACCCGTGGCCCAAAAACCTTAGGCGAACTCCCTATCCTTTGATGTTTTTTCACCATAGCAGACTCCAAAAAATCAAAAATGAGTTGGATAACTCCCAATAAGAAGTTATGCACATGAGGTCTAACATCACAAATAATAGCAGTGTTCCTGGATTTCTAGATAATACAAAAGCAGAAAATAGGGAGGTACAAAGGTTTAATCCCCAACTTCAACCATCTTACCATAAAATCCCTAAAATAACCGTCCTCCCAAGAGAAAGAAACACCATAGTAAATAGTAACAGCCTGTCTGACAACCTTTCCAAATACGCAACCCCTGAATAAGTGTTCCACAGATTCAGCCTCGGCAGCACAAAGATGGAAAATGTTAGGACCAATCCATCATTTCTTCAGCAAATTATCCGAAGTGTTCAGATTATCATTTATGCAGAGCCAAGTAAAACACTTAATATTCATAGGTATCTTCCAAATCCATAGCTCCTTGTGCCACCAACAATCCATCAAATTCAAATGTGTGTCAACAATAAACTGATATGCTAGTTTGGCAGTAATAGCTACAAACCCACCGACGATAATGAAGAAACACACCTCTCCCATTCCCAATACCAATCGCTAGTAAGATCCAGATCCTCATTCGAGAACCAATACGAACCATTTTTTGCTAGATCACACCCAATTCTAGCCTGGTTGAGTGTCTTAATACCAAAGTCATGAAGATAATCAATTAAAGACTGCAAGATGTTGTATGTCTTCTCCAAACCAACCAAAGGGTCAATTCCTACTTGCACAGACCTCCCATTACCATCTTCCAGCAAAGTGACTTACTCACCCAACCAAAAACACAGACAAAGCCATTCCAAATGACTGAAGTATTTGCGACTGAGTGGTTTTATAACCTTATCCAGTCAATCAAGGATAAATTACGCAAATATTTAGACTATAGGATCCTATTCCATATACCAATACCATTCAATGCCACCCACAAAATCTTCATCCCGAGGGAGATATTGAACCAATAGAGATTCTTGATATTCCAACCCCCACATATATAAGGTTTGGTAACAATGTCCCATTTGGACAAATGAGAAACTGCATTAGTCTCCAAACCTCCCCACAGGAATTTGCACATGATATTTTTGATATCATTCATGATCGAACAAAATATCTTAATAAGTGAGAACCAGTAAACATGAATACCGCTCAAAACATATTTAAGGAGGATGAGCCTTCCCCCCAATGAAAGAAATCTGTAAAGTCCAATTGCATACTCTCTTCTCAAATTTCTTCACTGGCCACTTCCAATCCTTAACAAAATAATTCAATGGTTTCACCCAATAGCCTAGATACTTAAAAATGACCTCAATCGGTTCCATTTAAAACAATACCTTAATATCATTAGACGGGTTATTGTTCAGATTATTCGTCAACAAAGAATATTTTTCAATACTGATAAACGTACCTGAGGATGCAGTGAAAGTGTCAATAATAGATCTAAAGCACCTCCATTCATCCAAAGACCCCTTCCCAAATAATACGACATCATATACAAATAGTAGATGAGTGAATGCTAGTGCTGAAGAAAAAACAATTTCTTTAATCTTTCCTTTTCTTCTGGCATCAACTATTAACAAGCTCAGACCTTCCACAATCAATAGAAAAAGAAATGGAGAAAGAAGGCATCCCTGCCTAAGACCCTGACTAGCATTGAAAGAGGTCGATGGTGTTCCATTGACGAGAACTGCAAAGTTAGTTGACGTAACACAACCCATAATCCAATTAACAGTTTCTTGGGTCAATCCCACTTGCAACAAAATGAATCTCTATAGAGTCCAATTGACACATAATGCAACCCATAATCCAATTAACATTTTCATGGGTCAACCCCACCCACAACAAAATGAATCTCAATAGAGTCTAGTTGATCCTGTCATACCCCTTCACAAGATCCATCTTTAGGATCAAAGCCTCCAGGTTATAGATCTTAATGGAGTGAAGAACCTCTTGAGTGATACCCATGACTTCCAAGAACCGCCGATTCTTAAGGAAACCAAATTGTTCTTCAGAAATCACATCAACCAATAAAGGTTTCAACCTATTGGAAATAATTTTAGTGATTACCTTGTACATCGGGTTACATAGTGAAATAGGTCAAAAGTTTGCAAAAGACTCAGGTTTCTCACAGTTAGGAATCAATGTAAGATAAGTAGCATTAAGAGACTTTGTAACATAACCTTCCCTCCAATATTATTCCATAGCCTCCAAGACATCAGCACCCAACAGGCTGAAAAAGGACATAAAAAATTCAACTATCCATCCGTCTGGCCTTGGAATTTTGTCCCTGAAAAAACCCTTCATTACTGTTTCAACTTCCTCAATAGTGACCTCCTATCCTACATCCTCTACTTTCTCCAAATAAAAAAAAGGTAAGAAAGAGTTGAATCACCTGCAATTTCTCATGAATATGGGAGTAATCTTCCTCTTTAAAAATCATGGAAAAAAAATCCACAGCAACCCCCTTAAGTGAAACATCATAAATGCATAGATTACCCTCCCGGTCATGCAACTCCCAAATCACATTCATGTTACGCCGAGCATTGGCAAAGTTTTGGGAGAACTTTGTATTCATGCCCCCTGTTTGATCCAGACTGCTCAACTTTTGAGCCTCAGAGTTGGCACTTCAAAAGACAGAATAATCTCTTTGCGAGATTTCAGCTCTGTAAGTAGGGACGCCTCATCCATAGTTAAAATACTTGTAGGGGCCAACAGAAACAACTCAGCAATGGAAGTTTCAATCGATTCCAACTCAACACACCGCGTTGCTTTCATCTGTCGCTCCCAGTCACAGACTCGATCACTTTATCAACTTGATCTTCTCCACTAGAGTAGCCATTGCCCCAAAATTCCCCTCCACAACATGTCAGGGACACTCAAGCTTAATAAAATCAACAAAATACACCTCCTTCAACCATGTATGGTTGAATATAAAAGGAGTGGGAGGTTGTTTCCCCACATCCACCCAATCTAGACAAATTAGATAGTGATCAGAAATCTCTGAAGGCTTGGTCCACACCCTACATTGTGGCAGCTAAGGAACCAACTTCTCGGCAATAAGGAATATGTCTAACCGTTTTCCAATACCAGCAGCCCCAGAATGACAATTATTCCAAGTAGGTCCCAACTTTAGAGGAAAAATGTCCACCAAATGCGAGTCCAAGAGAAAATTTGAGGAATAATCCGCTAATGGATCACTTCTAGTAGTATCGCCCCAGACCTTAGCACAAGAAATGGTGAGATTCAGATCACTTGCAATAATGAGATTGCAAAAATTAAGCAACCCCTTTTCCACAACTTGATCCCATAATATTTCCCTCTCAAGATAAGGAGCATAAATATTTAAACAATTACAGATACATCAGAAACCTTTGAATATAGCCTTGAAAAGTATACCTGCCATAGTATAATAAGCCTTTCAGATGACTACCAAGGGGTTCCATGCCTATAATAGACCCCTTGACAGTCGCATATCATCATAAGCACATAATTCCCACCCTGGTCTGAGTCGGGAAAAAGAAATCAACACCTGTTCCCGGGAGCACATCGTCTCTTGGAAAAACACCATGACCGACCCAAGTTCATCAAACAGTTTCTTGAAAGCTAACATCTTGGGTCACCCTCCAAACCCTATTATGTTGAAGGAAATTAAATGCATTAGGTAACCAAATGAAAGGGTACCTTTTCTCTAAGGGCCCTGGAAGGCGGAGAAGAAGACAAGGGTTTCCCGGCTCGGGAAACCTCCTTGATACGAGTAGAAAAAGTGATGTGATCCCATCCACCTAGGGCAGACCTATGACCCCAACAACCAATGGAAAATTTTGCTTTACGACCCCGCCTAATCATAACATTCTCATTCCTGATAGAGGCCAGGGGGAGGGTAGAAGGAGACATTGGTGAGTGGTCAAAGAAAATGGTTAGAGCCTCAATAAGTGACAAATCTCTAAAAGAAGGTTTTCTAGTGGGGCTTGAAGGGATGAGATCCCTCTCCTTAACCAGAGCAACATCGACAATCCCCAGTGGTGTAAAGTCATCTTGATGAGCCACAATAGGGTCCCCAACTTTCCTCCCACCCCTTGTCAACAAGTACAAAGTCAGAAGTAACTGAACCCCCCACGACCCTTCTACCCAAAGAGACAGTTCCACACTCCCCCTAGAACCAACAAGAGATTCCTCACATACAAAAACGGGTAAGGACGATGAAACAATGGTGGCCCCAACCCCTAGTAACCAAGAAGACAGATAAGAATCAATGCATCCAATTGAAGTCAACCGCTCAATACCATAAATAACTTCATAATCCTTCTTAAACAAATCAACATACCATAATCAATATAAGTGTCCAACTTATTGGTGTCCCCATGCGACTGAATCAAATCATCAGTAGCGTCATTGTCACGTAGAACAATGGTCTCAGTCGAAACCTGACTGGAGAAATACTGCTCCAAATCAGTTTCATCTCCTGACACCGCAGGAGCATGACCACCACACCACAAAGAACTTTTATCCCGCAAATGATCAATCTGGTGACAGTAATGACAATGAAACGAGACGTGAAGGTAGTCAAGCCTTTGAAACCTAGAGTGAACTCCCCAGGCCAATTCCAAATTAGTCGGTAAACCCTTCAAAATGTCCAATTCAACCAACACCTTTGCAAAACACTTGTCGTAGGAGTGAAACAACTCTTCATCCAAAGAAATGAAGCGACCGATACAATTAGTGATTCCCTTGAGAGCATCTTGCGACCAAAAAGGTAACGATAGGTTAGGGAGAAGAACCCACAGGCGCCTCTTCAAAACACTAGATTGCTCCAGGTCAAAATCAACCCACCGCCAACACAGAACCAGAGAACCTTTTGCTATGAGCCATTGAACCTCCAAAATGCGAGAAAAATCCACCTCTTCCAGAAACAAAATGACATACCACCCATTCGATAATCTACTAACCGTTGACGCATAATCCAACAACGGATTCTAGGATTTAGCAATCCATTCAACCCAACCCTCCTTATCCAAGTGACAGTACTCTAACCTTCCCACCAGAGGTCATGCACACAAAGACGACACTTTCTCCATAATGCAGTCATTATCGACCAAAAAACGTTTGCGTGCGTGCGAAGTTTTGTTAGTGATTGAGAAAAATATGAAGATAATTGAACTTTAAAACTTTAATCTCTGATAACAGTGCATATAAATCTCATCAACAATCCAAAGACATAAATAAAACCATAGAACACATGATATACCCTGGGAAAACCCTCCACTAATTTGGAGAATGAAAAACCCAACAAACAATCTTAGAGTATGACTGATAAGTAGTAGAGAGTGATTACAACACAATAGAAAATTTATTTCACCGAGAGCACCAGGGAGTGGAGATCAAATGGAACACCGTATCTAACTTACCTAGTACATAACAATTTAATAACAAGTCATATTAGGTTATACAACAAAAGTAGAATGGTTGAATGCATGATTAACTTGTTAACACTTAGAACACTGATATATCTTCAATCATTCGCCCCCATTGACCTGGTGCCAAGATGACACTCCATAATTATCTACCATTAGAAGATTTGCACCTTCCATTAATTAACTAACTCTAACTGAGTTGTTAACTGAGTGTACTGAGCTGAACTGAATGGAACTGCATGCAACTGAGTGTAACTACATACAACTGAGTGTAACTGAACTGAACTGAATGGAACTGCATGCAATTGAATGTAATTGAACAAAGCTGAATGTAACTGAATAGAACTGAATGTAACTGAACATAACTGAATGTAACTCAATAGAACGAGTGCTTCTCCATCAATGTTTATTTCCAACAACCACTTGCATAAATTAAGGAGTTGATTCCTCAATTAAATGAACTTTGTTTACCATAACTAATACTCAACTGATATCTTATCAATTCGAGTTCACTTGGTGGCAACATGGGAAATTCAAACTCTCTCTCCATCTCTATGCTTATATTAATTATCTCTGCATGGTCCATATGTTTTTTCATTAATTAATCATCTATATCTTATCATACTCATAAGACTGTTTCCGAACGTATGATCATATGTATTACCTCAGGTCATATAGTAACATGCTAAAGTAAATCACTCTAGGGGTAGCTAATCCCTAAAGGAGACTTATGTCACCTGTTGACCATGACTAGCCATACATCACATAGTATATCTACTTTACACAACAAATTACACCACCTCACAACATGAGGATATTTGTAGAACTTGATATTACTCACAAGTCTACTGTCTTGATATTACTCACAAGACTTCACTTGATATTACACACAAGTTTACTGACTTGATATTACTCACAAGTCTACTGTCTTGATATTACTCACAAGAATCAGCTTGATATTACTCAGAAGCTTTACTGACTTGATATTACTCACAAGTCTACTTTATTGATATCACTCACAAGACTCAGCTTGATATTACTCACAAGCTTTACTGACTTTATATTACTCACAATTCTACTGTCTTGATATTACCCATAAGACTCATCTTGATATTACTTACAAGATTTACTAACTTGACATTACTCACTAGTCTACTGTCTTGATATTACTCACAAGACTTAGCTTGATATTAATCACAAGCTTTACAACATCACCACCTCAATCATATGAGGATATTTGTAGGACTTGATATTACTCACAAGTCTATTGTCTTGATATTACTCAAAATACTGGAGAATGACTCTTGATGCCATAATGTCAACAAGTTTTATATGTCTTGACCTTTCGACGAGGACAACTCCAAACTCCCACCACCTCAACATCCTCTTGCAGAAGATGCATGGCCATAAGACACGACACCCAAACATGACGACACCACCAAAATGGGGAGTTGAGGGAACCACTCAGGAAAAAAATCACGTGCACCCACCCAAAGTCAACCTCGACTACCGACAACCGGAACCATGAACGTTTGGAAACCACACCTACAAATATGACCCGACATCAGAAAACCCTAAACCCTGATCACCAGAAAACTGCTACCCAAAATCTGGGGAACCCAAATCCGTCCATTAAAACCAAAAAACAACATAACAGACTGTAGGGCGCTAGAGACAGTCCCAAACCCTGCAAACCCAACAAACCCTAACCCTGAGCATCGACTCCATCCCTTTTAAACAACAAAAAAGCTTCATCATTGTAAAATATGACTTTACAATAATGGAAACCATCCTACTAAGGTGCCAAGACAACCTTTTGTTATATGCATATATGAAAAGTCCATGATATACCATTTTAATAAGGGATGTATAACTTCAAGGTTAGGGTTTTCCTTTTAAGTAAAATTACCAACCAAATTGTTGAAAAATTTTGTACGATGAAAAAATATGTCTTCAAGGTTAGGGTTTTCCTTTTAAGTAAAATTACCAACCAAATTGTTGAAAAAATTTGTATGATGAAAAACTATGTATCTCCAAATTAATTGACCACACTAATGAAATGAAACAATAAATGAAGCGATTGTGTGTGAAATGCGACGGTTTTATAGAACAACCCTGAGAATACCCTACTGGCCTAATTATATCACGCGAGGCCTGAGCATTCCATGCCAGGAAGGGTTGGAATTTGGCGGGCATATCATCGCGAGGCCTTTTATTAAAATACTGTTAAACATTTTTGGCGGTTAATTATTTTTTTATATTGTCATTATTTTTTATTGATAGTCTTGTTAAGATATGTGTATGTCTATATAGGTGATATTATTATATATGTAATAATGGAAATTGAAACCTTCCCATTTGATTGAAAAGTATGTGGGTGAGTTTCCCTCTATTCAGGGACCAATATAGTTTGATTGTTATTGGTTCCTTCATTGCAAACACTGTTGAGGGCCTTTAAGAATGGAGAGGGCTGCTTTTGAGCGTTTGATGAAAGGGGAATTCCTTATTAAGAACTACAAAGTTTGGCTAGGGCACTTGGTTGAGTCTCTTCATGATGGTTATATCTTAAAGTGAAAACTATTCATTCTTGGCTAAGAAAACAAGCAATAAGCTAAAGGGTACATCTTCCTTTGGTCAAGGAGGACATTTTGTTGAGTGAAGCGAGACCGATGAGAACCAGGTAAGCAATTCAACTGTTGGATTCCCAACCTTCCCAACCAAAAAAGAATGGAGTCATGACATTAGGAGAGGCACTTCAAGTATTTTCCTATTTTTTATTTACTTATTGGGCCTTTCAGTAGGAAGATAACGAAGGTGATAGGAGAGCGCCTTTAGGCGGGGAACAGGGTGAGGGGCTTGAGATTCCCTTGTAGCCTTCAGTGAACAATATTAAGATGTTGTCCTCAGATCTATATTCTTTTAATTTTTTCCTTGCTAACAACAATGAATACCCTTAGGGGCGCATGCATTTGGAAACACAAGGAGTTGTACAGTTATTTATTGCACATTCTATGCGGATGAGGAAGTCTTTTTTTGGAATAAAATGTCACAATTTCAATTACACCATCGATGCAACATGTTAACTTTGAAAAATTTGGTATGTTGCACTACATGTGGCCTGCCATTAACGTTTGGAAAGGATTCTAAGTTCGATCTTTTGTTTGTTTCTTAAGTTTATCACTTAATGTACTTTAGATGTACATTGTTGACACATGTTACTTTTGAGTTGTATGTGTCAATGTTAGTAGGTTGTTTTGTTCCACCCTCTATTTTCAAAGTACATGATCAATGGAAAACATGGGTAAATGAATCTATTGCTATCTTTTAATTGGAATTTAAACTCCTTAATAGAAACATATCTTTTAGTTGAAAATTAAAATGTCACAATTTCATTTACACCATTGACTCAACATGTTTACCTTGCAAAATTTGGTATGATGCATTACGTGTGGCCTAACATTAACCTTTGCAAAGGATTCTAGGTTCCACGTTTTGTTTGTTTCACAAGTTTATCATTTAATGTACTTCACATGCATACTGTTGGCACATGTTACTTTTGAGTTGTTTGTGTCACTGTTAGTAGGTTGTTTTGCTCCACTCTCAATTTTCAAAGCACATGACCATCGATAAAGACAGGTAAATGAGTCTATTGTTATCATTTAACTAGAAATTAAACTCTGCAATAAAGTACATATCTTTTAATTGGACATTAAATTCTTTTGTAAAACAATTTTTATTGTAGGTTTTTTTTATTTATTTATAAAATTTCATTGTTGAAGGGTAATTTTTCATTAAAACATTATGTGAGGGGTAAGAAAAAAGTTCTGAATGTCAAAAAAAAATTATTTGGAAGGGTAAAGATGAAATGAAATTCCAACACTGTTGTTGGGTAAGGTTATTAAATCCCACTTGAACATTTCGTGTCAGGAAGTTTTGGGAAGGTGCGTAGTAGGTGGTATAGAGTAGGTAAACAAATCCATAAGGTAGCCCCAAGGGTTAGCTCAATTGGTAAGACGTGCGCACACTCTCTCGGTTCGGGGGGAGGTCACGGGTTTGAGCCTTGAGTCTTCTGGGGTTAGGCCTTCTGCTAGGATGGCCGGCGGTTTACCACCTCTACCATCCACGAATGTGGGAAAGTATTGCTGGGTTTCCCGTGGATCTTTCCATTTGATAAACAAATCCATAAGGTTAAAGAAAAGTAAGGATCTAAAGTTCTTGGTAGCAATGGATTCATAGTGAATTCCTTAAAGTATATATATGGAAGCTCGCATGTCTTCTAGAAAGGAAAACATTCAAGTCAGATCGAATAGAAAAAAATGGCAAGGAATTCGCTACTTGGCTTAATTAAAACCTGAGTTCGAGCTGGCACTTGATTGAGAAATATGTGCCCCGAAACCCCACAATTTATGGTTTGACATATAGGAAAAAGCGCATCTGAGAAGGCCTTTACACCTTTCTCAAACAATGTTTGATGTTATTACTGTTATGTAAAAAGTTATTGTTATGTAAAAAGTATGGATTTCCCAATTTCATGGGTAAATAGCAAAATGTAAAATAAATAACATTGTTTTTTTATGTAAATCAAAATGTTTCACTATTTTATTATATTTAATTTAAATAAGTGAGATGAGATGAGTTAGACTTCTAATTAAAATAAAAAAATTATTTATATTAAATTTACAAACTGAAATACAATTAAGAAATTTATTCTAAATTTAATAATTTATTATTGAACAATTTGATATTAAAATAATGTAATAAGTAAAAAGCTTACAATATTGCCTTTCAAATAAGTTCAAAACAAATATATATTATATATTTCAATTAATTTAAAATTATTTTTTTATTTTGATGAAACTTGGATGTTATCTTTACCTCTTTACAAGTTTTAAGATAATATATACAAGTTAGTTCTACTAGGTTTATACATGAATATGGGAAATTCAATATATTGACGATGGTTTTTGTATTACATGATGTGATTCCACTCAGTTTAGTAATTCTAGATTCAAAGTTAAGATGGATTACATAATTTGATTCCACCTAATTTGACAACTAGGAATTTAAGGTTTGTAACATAATTTAGTTACTCTAGATTTAAAGTTAAGATGGAGTTATACATTGAAATGTTTTTTTTTAATTACCTAATGTGATTATACCTAACTTGATAACTATGAATTAAAAGTTCACATGGATTTATACATTGAAATGCTGGCCTTACTTTTTGACAAGGTAGTATATACAAGTTCTACAAGTCCAGTTGATAATATGTATTGTCAGCATTAAATGTTGTGGTTATGAGCATTAAAAAGTAATAGGATAAAATTTTAATAATAGTTTTTTTCTTTTATAGTGTGATTTGCTTTTCTTTTGATTTGTATTTATATTGAAAATTGTTTTTGATTTTTTTATCCTACCAATAAAAAATCATAATATATAATTTTTTTGTGAAAGCAAAAATGGTATTCTATTAATTAATGCATGTTTGCGAATATTGTTATTGATTATACCATTCATTATAAATGTTTTTTAAGGCATTACAACAATATATTCATTCTAAGTTCAACATATCAAATGTTCTAAAAACCATAATAACAATATATTCATTATGAGCATTAATTACACCACTAAAAATATACACAAATTTAAGATTTTTAAAAGTATTATTCACTTTCTAAATATTCTAGAAACAATTACAACTATATACACATCTTTCTCAAACAAAATGTTATTATTGTTATGTATGGATTTCCCAATTTCATGAGTACATATGAAATTGTAAAATAAATTAGATTGTATTGTATTTTACATGTAAATCAAAATATTTCATGATTTTATTACATTTAATTTAAAAAGATGAGATGTGTCATAAACTTCCAACTAAAATAAAAAATTATATATATTAAATTTACAAACAAATTAAGAAAATTATATTAAATTCTAATATATAATTTATTAGTGAACCATTTGATATTAAAAATAGTATAATAAGCAAAAAAAATTACAATAAAATCCTTAATTTAAAATTCAAAACATATTAAACTCTAATATATAATTTATTAGTGAACAATTTGATATTAAAAATATTATAATGAGCAAAAAAATATTACAATAAAATCTTTAATTTTAAATTCAAAACAAATATATTTATATATTTCAATTAATTATTATTTTAATAAAACTTGGATATGATTTTTACCTTCATATTAATAATGTTGAATGGTGGTTGTAACATTCATATTAATAATGTTGAATAGTGGTTGTACCATTCATGAGAGGAATTTTCTTAGTATTTTATTTGTTATTTCTTTTTACTATTTGTAATGAAATTTTTTTGTCTCATAAAGAGGATTAAGTTTATTGATACATTTAAGGGTATGATTATTACATCTTAGCTAATGATTAGATATATTTATAACTGTTTGTCATAAGTTTAATTTCAATTAATTAATTAAATTAAGAAAATAACATTATTTAAAAATTAAATATTTTTTAGAGACAATTTTTTTGAGTGACTCTTCTCAACTAAACTAATTTTGAAATGTTGATTTGTTGTTGAAACTCACTTCTTAACCAAATGAATTAGCTAAAATTGACTTTTAAAAAACAAATTTAAAAAAAAAAACATCTCTAAAAAATTTGATCATTATAAAGTTTCATCATTTTGATAAATTATTCTAAGTGAACATAAACAAATATATTAAACAAGTAAATCACAAATTCTAAGAGAACACCCATCCAACTATCTACTCTTTTCAAACTAACAAACTCATTTTACAAACCATACTCATAAGGCAAAAGTTATGGTAACATAAACAAATGTAGCATTATCTTCAATAACTTTATTTTAAACACATAGATACTGGGTCTACACATGAATATGAGAAATTCAATACATGAATGATGGTTGTTTATTACATGATCTGGTTTGACTCACTTTAGTAATTATAGATTTAAAGTTAAGATGGATTACATAATTTGATTTCACTTAATTTAACAACTTGGAATTTAGAGTTTGTATTACATAATCTGACTAGACCTAATTTAGTAACTTTGGATTTAAAGTTAAAATGAAGTTATACATTGAAATGTTTTTTTTAAATTACTAAATGTGATTATACCTAACTTGATAATTCTCGATTAAAAGTTCACATGGATTTATACATTGAAATGCTGGCCTCACTTTTTGAGAAGGTAGTATATACAAGTTTTAAGATAATATATACAAGTTCTATAATGTTGTGGTAGTATATACAAGTTTTAAGATAGTATAGACAAGTTCTACTAGATCTATACATCAACATGGGAAATTCAATACATGGATGATGGTTTTTGTAAATTACATGATCTTCTGTTTGGATTCAGTTTAGTAACTCTAGATTTAATGCTTGGATTGAGTTTAGTAACTGTAGATTTAAAGTTATTATGGATTACATAATCTGATTCCACCCAATTTGACAACTAGAAATTTAGAGTTTGTATTACATAATCGGATTAGACTTAATTTAATAACTCTGGATTTAAAGTTAAGATGGAGTTGTACATCAACATGGGAAATTCAACACATGGATGATGGTTTTTGTATTACATGATCTGTTTAGATTCACTTTAGTAACTAGATTTAAAGTTATTATGGATGACATAATTTGATTTCACCCAATTCGACAACTAGGAATTTAAAGTTTGTATTTGATTAGACCTAATTTAGTAACTATGAATTTAAAAGTTAAGATGAAGTTATACATTGAAATGTTTTTTTGTTAATTAAGAATTGTGATTATCCCTAACCTAATAACTATGGATTAAAAGTTAAGATAGATTTATATATTGAAATGCTGGCCTTACTTTTTGACAAATTAATATATACAAGTTTTAAGATAGTATATACAAGTTTTACAAGTCGAGTTGACAATACATTGTCATTGTTAAATGTTGTGGTTGTGAAACATACCAACTCTGGTTGGTGTGTTCCCCTAGCAGGACAAAAAAAATGCTACCCTACAAAGTGCATATTGGCCACCAATCCATACCAATATATTACTTTTTTCAGGTATATCATTATCCTTGACATTGACAAGGGACACATGCATAACAGTAGGGCATACCAAAGGTTGGATTTGATCCAACTCTCCATTTAATAGTTGTATGCTCCCATCACAACACAAAAAGAAATGCTGCGCATATTAGCCACCAATACATAACAGTATATCAATATCCTTGACATTGACAAGGAACTTGCATAACAGTATATCACTATCCTTGACATTGACATTATAACACCAATACTGTACTACAGTAGTACAGTTGACATCAACGTCTCATGCTGGACATTATTGCCTGATCCTGTACAGACAGAACCATCTTCCCTGCTGCGTAGTGCTATACAGTCATGCAGCCACAAAGTCATTTAATGCATTTAGCAGATGCGTACTTCGCTCACGCCGTTATTGTCATCTATGCATGGCCTGGTTATGTATTGAATTGACAGCGAACTTCTCTATATAAATACTCCCGTGATTCTGTGTCAACGCTTAACAGTACAAGATCGCTGGTGTTCGATCCATGAACAGAAATAAAACGCTTTTGACCTCCACCCACGTGAAATCCAACAACACATTGCTTTCCCAGATACACAGCGGGTTTCATGAAACAAAGATTTGAGCACTAAATCAACAATGGAGACAGCCTGTGAAGAATTATAATATCGATAATAAGTTCGATCATCGGAATCCTAAGAAGCTTTGCAAAGCATGTGATGGGCTCAAATCTTTGATATATTAATACTCTCCATGGCCAGGCATGTGAAGCTGCCTTTATATATATATTCTTTGTTATATCAATTTCTCTAACCGAATGAACTTTTCATAGTTTCAGAGATCACACAGAAGAGCCGGAGCTATGAAGATCGTTATACTTCATCTTTTTTTGCTTTCGCTTGTTTTTCAACAGCCTACAGCCATTGATGGGAAGCTCCGAAAAATGGGTATGAATACAGATTAATCAATTTCTGAAACTTGCTGACTGCAATATGAATTCCATGTTGCAATGTTTTCGATTTTGTATGAAGATTTTGAATCTATGTGTTTCTCAATATCTGTTTCAATGTGTATCAGGGAATAGTTATTATAATAGCGAGGTGAAGAGGGTGCTTCAGGTCGCAGGATCGCTTCTCCCTGACTGTTCTCATGCATGTGGGTCTTGCACTCCCTGCACAAGAGTGATAGTGGGATCTTCCAAATGTTCCATTCAGACGAATAGAGCAGAACCCTGTCCAGTCTCTTATCGATGCATGTGCAAAGGCAAATCTTATCCAGTTCCTTAGAAATCTTATATTGTAATCTGTTTACGACCTTACTCTAATTAGTAGTAAATACACAGAGATTTGAATAGAAATTGTAGGAAGAAGAGGGAGTTATGTAGGTCAAAGATGGCAGCTGGTGTTACAGCTTACATCTTCATCTTTGCAACTAATTTTGTAATTGTTTTTTTAACTCTCAGCTAGTACCATATAAGTTGGTCCTCCAGGACTTTGGGTTGGATTTTTTTATATGAATTATACTTTAGTGTAAGGAATTTAGCATTTTTTTTTAATGTTTTGAAGGATCCTAATAGTATAGGTTATTATTTTATATTGAAAAAATCATATTTATACAATGATAGGTTAATATTGAATATGATATATACATTTTACTACATAAATTATGTAATTTTTGCTCAATGTTATGATAAAAAAATATAGTTTATGTAAATATAGGCATATTAGAAAGTAAAAATGACTAAATAAATTTGGAAAAAACCAAAAAAATAATTAATTGGCTAAATTTAACCCTAAAGTTTTGCTTCCTTGACATCTGGATTTCTGCACATTTTGATCAAATACTGTTGTATGTTCATCTGAATCTATTTACTAAACATCCAGACCTATCAAATACTGTCATATGTTCATCTGAATCTATTTACTAAGGATCAATACACATTATAAGGAAATGGATTTTCAATTTTGGGTGTCTAAAAAACTCAGATAGAAGGGATTCAGTTTACTTTATTATTATCCATTACTTTTTTTTATAAAATCATTGTGGTATAATAAATCTAATTGGTGAATTGTAAATTGCATACCATTGGGTTTTGGGCACAAGGCAACTAGCCACTACAGAGCTAATATAAATGGTCTGTGTTGATTTTGACAGCGTGTCTGTATTCCTCCAACAGTGGGAGAAACAATAGTGAATAGTGGCATGCAAGCCTCCTAAATTCTGATCTGCTTCCTCTCAATGAAACTATACTACTCTATTTCCTTGTTAATTCAATGATACTTATTCAAATATCTCATGATCAGAATAAGAGTGTACTCAATGTTCAAATTAACCACTCGTTTACTTATTAATTCAATGATACTTAGATATTTCAAATGTGTAAGGATAAGAATGTACTCAATGAAATTAACTACCCATTTCTTTGTTAATTAAGTACCCATTCCTGGATAAGAATGTACTCAATGAAATTAATTACCCATTTCCTTGTTAATTAACTACCCATTCACTGGATAAGAATGTACTTAATGAAATTAACTACCCATTTCCTTGTTAATTAACTACCCATTCCTATGAGTTTATGTTCCAAATAGGCCCTCGGATATGATATCAATAGTTAGAAAAATAGGAATAACTTAAAACATAGAAAATAAAACACATAAGATCAAAATACAAGAAATACACTATATCCTGCCAACCTTTTTATTGTATCCTCCAACAAAATGAAGGGATACAATGGGCAACACATTTGCTATAACTTCCTCTTCAGTCTCTCATAGTCTCTTTCATACATTAGTCTTTTACTATAAAATACACAACCACGATAAAATCCTTCCTTTTAAAGAGGGATAACAATGGTAAAATACCAAAGGCTACCCAATACCATGGGCACATCAACCACCCATTATTGACCAAGTCATGACTATGCAATTACAACATTTTACAAGGCATTTTTTTTCAAATTTTATGCTACAATGGAAGTGCCACCTAACCTTTTCCATGGGGAGCTCCTAATTAGTGGATGCCTCCCCTTCGACCCCCCTAATGATTGTATTAGGGGGAAAGCCTCCCCACACCCCTGTTTAATTGTTGGGATTCAAACATGGATGAAACACGACCTCTGAATCAAGAAGATTGGGCTCCACAACCAACATTTTTATTCTATGGTCAAAAGTTATGTCAGTTCTCTTGCCACCATTCTCTCCTATATTTTGGAGTCATTTGAACACCCATTTTCCTATTATCATACAGAATTATACACTATGTAGAACCTCCTCCTTCATGTTGTTCATACCATTAACAACTACCAGAGTGTGCATAACCCATAAATTCAAATTTTGAACTAGAGTTGCAAATGTAAAGGGAAAATATATGGATATAGGTGAGCATAAAGGTTGGGAAAGCTAGGAATATTTACCAATTGAGTCTTGCTATTTTTTTATTCTTTAAAAGCAATGAATTAAGGATACACATGGTTCTCCAACAACATATATCAGGTTTGAGTCCTTCTATTCACACGCTGGTAAACACCTTGCAAGATGGATTTCCCAAGAGAGTTGTGGATCTGTGATGGGGATACCTGAGTGTAAATGGGTGTTGTGTGGGGAAGGTATTGTTGGATCCAAGGATGTAATGGTTGAGTGATGTCCCTATATAGATATGTATGATAATTTGGATAAGGATGGAAAGCATAATGGGATTTGGACACTGTTGAGTCATTGTGTGCAAGTTTATGGATTTGCATTATGTAGAAATTTAGAAGTGATCGACACGTTTCGGGTAGACCCTCCACCCATGATCAAGATCATTCCAAGCAATGACACAATAGAAAAGAAGAGAGTAGTAGAATATAAATATAAAATTAAAAACTAGCAGTTAATTATAAAAAATAGTAGTTAATTCTAAAATTTATAGAAAAAATGCTTGGGATAAAGTTGAGAAAAATAAGGTTGAGAAATGAAATAATATAATAAAGAATTTAATTTAATTTAATTTAATTATTTTAATTAATTAATTAATTTTTTAGGTGGAGAAAAGTCAAAGGTTAAAAAGATTAAAAGAAATAAAAAGGGATGGAGAAAGTTATTAGTTTAAATATAGTATTTGAAAATATTCAAAGGAGTAAAAATGGAGGTTAATTGGATATTTAATAAGTAATTGTTTTAGTGTAAATTATACTTAGAACTAAGATGAAAAATATAAGAAAAATTAAATATAAAGAAAAAATGAAAGTGGAGTGAAAAGAGGGAATTAAGGATTTGAAACCTAAATAATGGGAGGGGGTTAACCTATAAATAAATAAATTAATTAAAATAAGAATGAATATAATAAAATAAAATTATTAAAAATAAAATTATTAAAAATAAAATAAAATGAAAATAATAAAAACCTTGGGTGAAAAAGTAAGAAAGAAAGAGTAGTGAATAAATGAGTAAGGTATCAATGGTGAGTAAGTTATGGATTAGAGGTTTCCAAGATTGACTTAATTTATAACCATAAAGAGTGTTCAACAATTGGATATGTGTTAACTAGATTATGATTGGTGTCAATAATATGTTCTTTGAGATGTGCTTGAATGGATTTACTTGTTTGTCCAATGTAGGTTTTCCCACATGAAAAAATAATTTGGTAGACACCCTTGGATATGAAGGGGTTTGATTTATCTTTAGCACAAGTCGTGAATAATTTCTTAAGAGTCTTGTGGGGTTTAAATATGGTTTTGATGTTCTTTTTAATTAAAAGTTTAGAAGTGTGATCTATATAGGGCAGAAAGAGAATTGAAAGGGGTGGTGGGGAGGGTTTGGGGGGTTTGGGCTTGAGATGCAAGACTTTTTGAATTTTTTTGTTAATGAGGTATATAGATACCCATTGGTCACGAGGGATTTAGTAAGGTGCGTTCTTTATTGATTAAGATGTTGGGGGTCAGAGATTTGAACTATTTGGTGATCAAAGTTTTGAGGAAAATAATTTTTTGAGAAGGGTGGTGATGGGAGTGGGAGTGGAGGTAGCGATTGGTGTGGGTATTTTTTCGATACACTTGATAAGAGATAGAGCCACCTTGTTGTCAGTTGACCAAGACATCAAGAAATGGAATGGAGTCACCTTGTTGGATTTCCATGGTAAATTTAATGTGAGGTGAAATGATATTTAAGTGATTGTGAAATTTTTCAAGGGGGGTGCGTCCGTGTGCCCAAATAACAAACGTATCATCTACAAACTGAAACCAACATTTTGGTTTGAGGGAAAAAGAGTTAAGGGCTACTGTTCCAAAGTGTTCCATAAATATGTTGGAAACAATAGGGGATAAACAAGATCCCTTGGCAGTGCCTTCAGTTTGTTCATAGAATTTACTTTTGAAATAGAAAAAAGTAGAGGAGATACAAATTTCAATAAGATGAAGAGTTTCGTTATCAACAAATTGGGAAATGATGTTGAGAGCTTCAGGGATTGAGAATTTTGTGAAGAGAGAAATGACATCAAAACTTACCATGAGATCGTGATCATCAAGGTGTAGGTCTCGTGTTTTGTGTATAAAATCATAAGAGTCTTTAATGAAATATTGGGTTTTCCCCGTGAAGGGTTTTAGTTTCTCAGCAAGAAAATGGGAGAGGGCATAAGTAGGGGAACTAATGGTGTCGACAATGGTTCGAAGAGGGATACCTTTCTTATGGATTTTAGGTTGGCCATAAATTTTTGGGTGATTCAAGAGGATATTGGTGGCCACCCGCCTATTCCACTTAGACCCCCACCATTGTTTCTTTGAGCTTTTCAGTTTCCTTAATTGTAGCACAATTTACTATTTTTGGCAGTTTTCGGGTCCTAAACTTCCAGAGCCATTTTGAGTCCCTAAGCGACGTTTTTTCGGCATCGAATGGTTGGAAAAATATGAGTTCGTTTCGAACTTGATATTTGCAGTTTATGGATGTAGTCCTTCAATATATCTTTATAACGATGTATCATTGTGCGTTAAACAGAGGTAGTATGCCAAAGTTACAACCTTGAGAAATTGATGTACCAAGTTACCCAAAGGGGCCCATGTTTTGGCGTTTCACCTCCTAGGGTTAGGTTTTTGGACGTGTAGGGTTTCCATTGTTTCTCAATAATATATAGGCCTTCGAGCCTCATTGTAACACAGAGTTCAGAGGCATGTAGCCGCCACATCTCTTCTCAGAGANGACATTCCATTCTATATGTAAACAAGTTTCAGTTCTTTGATTAATGAAATGAAGTGTTATTTCCGCTGCATCTTTGTTTTTAGGGTTATTTGTGTATTCTTTTGCGTTCCTGCATAAATCCGAATCATTGGGGGTTGGGGATTGTGGGGAAGAATGATCCCGATCATGGGTGGAGGGTCCACCCGAAACACGTCGTTCACTTTTGAATTTCTACACATTGCAAATCCATAAGCTTGCACACAAAGAAAGAGTATATGTTAGATAGAGTGCCTATGGTTGGGTGGAAAATCACTCTTACACAACCAAGTGCTTGATTCTTCTTTGTTTAAAGATATACATATTATCTTTGTATATGATGTGCAATGATTTTATTATCATACCTGTGATAATTATTCTTATAAATGTATGTGTTGTGTGTGGATAGAGTTATTTTCGTTGTGTATTTTATTATGCATATGCACATAGATTTTAAATATTTATAAATTTGTTTTATGGCCATTGGGTAAAATTTAGAATCCCATAATTCGTTCATTTCCCCCATTTTTGGTCGGAATGATGGATGGGGACGTTACAGGTATGTCAAAGGGACCGATTTCTTTTAAGGTACCCCCTTGGATACTTTGATGGAGCATGCCAATAATGGGAGGGTGTTTGTGGAGATTGTATAGTATTAATGTTGAATGAAAACCATAAGTTCCACATAACGGGTAGGTACATGATCCGACACCAAAGTCGAGATGGTAGCTCTTTGTGGGTTGTTAAATTTTTTTGATGCTAAAGGGGTTTCTTAGTTATTAGTCTCAGGTGATTCAAAAGTAATTATTGATTGGGCATGTGGAAAGACAAGGTTGAAATTTCAATTGAGTTGGTGGTAGAGGAAGGTCCATTTTCTTTAGGACTGATTTTCAGACATTTGTTTCTCTCACGTCTACAACGAATTCAATGTTCTCACCGATTCCCTCTCCAAAGAGGCACTTTTATTGCAATCGATATTTTCAGTTTACGAAGAGTTGGATCATGACATAGTAGTATCCAAAGGCTATTTGGTCGTTTTCTGAAACTCATGTGCTGATCTGTCAGTACTCTTGGTTTTGATGTTGCCTTTGTTACTTATCATAGTCATGTCAATTAGTTAGATATATCTAGACAAGTCAGTCATCTTACACCACAATATCCCTGACTCAGAACTTCTCAGCCTCTCTAGATCTATTCCCTATAGAATGTCTCCTATTACTCATGGTATCACTTACCTGGGTTATTTCCTTAAACCTCACAGCTACAAATTAGAGATTGGCTCTGGCTGGTAAAAAGATTTGAGAAAAAGATCTGTCACTGGTCCCACAAATTACTATCATTGGGGGGTAGACTGATATTGGTTCAATCTGTACTCTGTAGCATTCCTGTCTATTGGATGGGTTTGGCTCCTGTCCCGAAGGCTATCCTGAATAAACTTAGAAGTATTACCTTTGCATTTCTGTGGGGCTCAAATGGCAATTCACGACGCTATCATTTAGTCAGCTGGTTTGATCTATCGTGGCCAAAAAAATACGAAGGCTGGGGTATAAAAAATTTCTTCTGGTCAAGTATTGCACTTCGTTTAAAGAATTTTTGGGATGTTCTCTTTTGTAATAGCCTTTGGAATCAGGTGCTTTCTACAAAGTATATGAAAGGAGACTCTGTGGTCACATGGCTAAGGGGTAAACACTTCTGTTCTAGGGGTGTTTCTATTATCTGGCGTGGTTTTCTTCAGGTGATACCTTGGATGGGCAAACAACTTACATGGCAGGTTGGCAATGGCATAGATATAAAGATTGGCATTGACCCGATTTATGGCATTCCTGATACTACTCACATTTCTGAGGGGTTGAGACACTATTTGGAGGATCTGGGTATCATATCTCTTGCTCAGGCCCGCAATTCTCTCCCAGATGCTTGCAAGTACTGGTATACCGCTGAACAACTTCTCATTGCAGGCGAGTGGAAATCACAATGGGACAGGTTTATCAGCCATATAAATCGCTCGGGCATTCGTCTTACAGGGAATCGGGATACTCTCCTTTGGGATTACAATAAAAAAACTGGACAGATTACAGCTGCTTCAGCATATGCATATATTGTTGAATGATATCACCCAGCACCAGGTAATTGTATGTTTTCTTCTCTTTGGTTATCAGGACTTCCGAGGAAAATCGGTTGTTTTACTTGGCTTGTGTTAAAGAATAAAGTCCTCACATGGGACAATCTTCAAAGAAGAGGTAAAATGGGACCGGGTATTTGCCTGCTTTGCCACGCTGCGGAGGAGACCGTTTCACACTTGTTCTCTCGCTGCCCATTCTGGAAACGATTACAAGAGCTGTTATGTGAACAGTTTCATATATCATTGCCTACTGTATATGATTCTTTTACCATATTTTTGGCTTTCTGGATAAATTCACATGCCCGCAGCTCTCCTATTTTTTTCTTGCCACATCATACCATCTGGGCATTATGGAAAGCACGAAACAGAGCACTCTTTGATGGACAAAAGCCGACTGTCAGTGGAATTTTCTATCAGATC